>VXAC01005357.1:271107-397284 GCA_013399225.1 Rhipidura dahli | reverse complement strand
ACTTTTTTTTTTTTTTTTCCCCCCCCTTTCTTCCCTTCTGGACTGTCCCACAACATCAGAACACTTTGGGAGAAGTTTCTTCTGTGGCCCTGGAGGGGACCCACACTGACCCAGCTCCAAGGAGGAGGAGAGGGACCTATGCCTACCTGAGAAGGACTCTGAAATCTTTCCAGGTTTCTCTCCACAGTGAGAGATTTTATGATTTAGCATTATTATCCTTTCCTGTGTATTTGTTAAATAGTTTTTATCTCTTTCCTCCGAGGAAAATTTCTTTTTTCCCAAACCTGGTGGGGAAGGCGTGTATATAACCTGCCTTCTACCAGAGGATATTCTCCTCCAAATTTGGCCTAACTGGCACACCTGGGGACAACTGCTGAGTTGTGGTTGTATGTAAAATTCATTTCTAGCTTTCATGGATGGAATTTTCTTTTGGCTGGCAGTAAAATGTTTGTTGATGTGAGTTTTTGAAAAGGCACTTCAGATCCCCCCTTTTTTTTTACCTTCTTGTAGACATATTGGTTTTAAGGAGACATAGTCCTTATGTACCCAGTTCTGTAGAGTTTGAGGACAGAGGGCTTCTTGGGGAGGAGATATAGCACTTTCTGGAAACTGAGGGTATGTTTATTTTTAACTACTCTTTTTTAGAAAGAAAAGAACACATTGAAAGCAAATTAAAAATAAGACTCTCAACTTAAAGGATAGCTCAGTGACCTTCTGAAGACTTGAATTCTGTGGTAGCTTAGAAAGTTTCTGATCTGAGACAGAGGTAGAGAGAAGTAAAACTGCTAGGGTTTGTACCTATCTGTACAAGGAATAGAAAAACTTTTCCTTTAATGTCAGAAGGAAATTGGGATGTCTTTTTATTTTGTTCTTTCCCTTGCTCCTAATGAAGTATCCCCCCTGTATGAGCAGCGCATTCCAACATCTGTCCACCCTTTCAGAGAAGAAAATTTTCCTTATATCTGATCTAAACCCCCCCTGGTGCAGCTTGAGGTAATTTTCTCACATCCCGTCGCCTGGAAGGAGAGAACAACAGCCACGTCACTGCAACCTCCTTTCAAGTAGTTGTAGAGAATGCTTAGCTCCCCCTGAGACTTTACTCCCTTGAGAAAAGGTTCTCCAGGGTGCAGGGAGACAGTTGACAGTGTAACTCTGCACAACCCTCTTCAAAATAAGTTCTGTCTTGTGGGGTCGAATTGTCAAGGGATGTGGGAGAAACGAGAGTCCTTGACACACTGATACCTTCCCTGTAGTGAAGTGAGTGTGTGGTCAAGTATTTGGACTCTTGATGACTTTTTCTCTGTGACTCAGTCTCATGTGGCAGGACTCTTGTGACAGTAACACCTCCCCTCCACACTCTTGGTGTGTTGAACCTGAGAGGGTTACACAGCTCCATGCCCCAGTGGTCAACTCTGGGATGGCTGGAGTGGGAAACCAGGGGCTGGAAACTGATAGGAGTGCTCAGCAGTGTAGTGATTTTAAAAAAATTATTGTTATTCATAATTGAAACATTTTCTTGCAAGACTCAAGTGTTGTGTAGCTTTTCAGCTCTTAAGAGACTTAATTTTCACCCAGTTTGGCTGCAGTTATCTTCCTTGTTTTGGATTTATTGCAGGATTGACTGAGGAAGTTATATTGATTCAAAGCCACTTTCTGATTATTTTTCAAAGCATTTCCATTGGGGAAAAAAATTCTACTAGCTTTATCTACAACAAACAAGGGGTTTGCTTCTTTGTTGACAAATACATACCTGTATATGTATGTATTTATATAGATTTGCTTAATTTATGTTTATGTGCATGTATGTATATAGATTTGCTTAATTGACATCATTACAGATGGAAAAAAAACCAGCCTTGAAGGTACTAATAACTGGCAGCTGGAGATGATAGACTGCTCTAAAGAGCCAGAAAAGTAACCCCTTAATGACTTCAGAGAAGTAAAAAAGCTGCTTTACCAGTAGTGAAAAGAGCTGTGGATAAAGGCAGCCTAAGGTGGTACCTATAGCAGTTTTACTCAAGCTGTAGGTGATGAGGAGTATCCTTCTCTGCAATAGCAGGGTATGGATTTATGATTGCAGGCTGTGCATGTAGACAGAGCAAGTGTGATTTTTGCTTGACAGGAGCTGAAGTAATTCTTTCAAACAGAGTTTGTGTGAGAGACTCTTGAGGTTTCTGAGGTAGGAAGCTGCCAAGCCTTTGCTCCTGCTGTACTTGAAAGATGGGTGGAAGTTTTGAGCATGTTTATAGTTAATAAACTGATTTGCAGATGTTAATTTGTTCTCAGTGATTGAACTGCATTCTAATGGATGTGGAGGTTTGAATATTAGCCAGCTGCTTGGGCCAGGAGCCACAGACATCAGACTTGTTGGATTATCTGGATGCTGATATGTGAAAACCCATGTTTTGAGTCAGTTGACAGGGGAGGTTTGCAGAGTTTTTGGTGGATGTGGCGATCCCAGAGCAGGCCATGTCTCCTCAGGTGTGCAGTGTGCCAGGGCTCCTGGGCTCCATCAGAGGCCTGTGGTGTGTTGGGACCGCTGTTGGGGGGATCTTTTTTGCTGTGGCCAGTTCCTCTCCTCTCTACAGCAGCAAGTGAGACCCGGAGTACAGCTGCAGACAGCTGATAAGTGAGCAGGAGGTGTCCTGGAGCATGGGACTCGGTGAGTTCAATAAGTGCTTTTCATAGGCAAACAAAGCAAGCTCCTGTTTAAACTTTTGCTGGTCATAACCTTTCTAGTGCTAAACAGGCCATGGTTTTGCTTAACAAGTGACCCCACATTAAATTGTTCCAACTTCATTAATGTTGATCTTTGATGTTTTACCTTTTGATAACTTCTTTGGGTAATTTTTTAAAAAATATTTTAGAAGTGTGCAAATGAAGCTTGGAGTGATAGTGAAACAAAGCTAGACCTTTCTAACTTTAATGGAATAAGTTGCAGAGAGAGACTAAGGCATGGCAGGTCAGAGATACCAAAGTGAGTAATGGCAAGGGTTTCTCTCAAGGATCAGGCAGTACAGTCACACTCAGTAAATTAGGAAGAGAGCTGTTGAATAGCTTAAAAGTATGAGGGGAGCCTCCCCTTGCCTCAGGTCAGAAAAAGGAGTGTGACTTTTAGCTCCTGAGACCCCAGTCCTCAGCTGTTCTCTTTGAACCAGAATGTAAGGTAACAAGAAAGAAGGATAGCTGCAATCCACCTTTGTGTGCTGGGACAACTGACAGCTCTTAGGGATAATATTAGAGCAACATCAGAGTATCCTGAAATTGCACTGTGCTTTGCAATCTATGCCAGCCGTAGAGGGACCACAGAGCAGGGTCCTTATAGACTGCTATATAGAGTGCTGTCCTGTGCTACTCTGCCTTTGGCTTGGTCCCAGTTCATCTCCTTCTCAGGATGGTATTTCTAACTCCTTTACATCTCCTCTAAGTCCAGCCAGATAGAGAAAATAAACTCAACAAGCTCAAGAGCTCTTAAGTTCGAAGCTCAAGAGCCGTCCATCTCCATGAGAAAATCAAGCAGGAGGTGGCAGGACGGCCTGCATGGGTGAGCAAGTGAGCAAGGAGCTCCTGACAAAACTTTGGGACAAGAGGCAGGAGCAGGGTAAGGTGGCCAAGACAGTATGTAGAGTAACTGTCCAATCTGCCAAGGATGGGGCTAGGAAAACCAAAGTCTGCATGGAGCTGAGTCTGGTGAGGGGTTGCAAAGAATGACATAAATTGTTTTTATCAGTATGTCAGCAGCAAAAAGAAGCTAAGGGAAAACAGGGCTGCCACTGAACAGGGCAGAGGCTCTGTGACAAAGAACACCTAAGAGGCTGAAGGTACTCAAAACCCTCTTCAGCTTGGTCTTTAATGATAAGATTTTCAGGAATTCCAGGTTGTTGAGTTTAGAAGAAAATTCTATAGCTAGGAAGACAGCCTGAGTGAGGGTGGATCAGGTTAGGTAATGCTTAAACTGGTCATGTACATGTCCCTAGAACAGGATGCCCCCATGCATGCTGAGAGGGCTGAGTGGTGTGATAGCATTTAAAAGTCACAGTGATCAGGAGATGACTGAGGACTGAAAGATAGCAAACATCACACCCTCCTAGAAGGGCAAGAAGGAAGATCCAGGGAACTATGGGCTGGTCTGCTGCACCTCCACCCTTGGGGAACAATGGAAAAACTAATCCTGGAAACTAGGTCCATGAATGACAAAAGGGTGAACAGAAGTAATCAGCATGGATTTATGAAGGGGAAGTTGACAGCCTTTTGTGAAGAAATGAGAGGCCCAGTGGAGGAGACAAGAGAAATGGCTGTTATTTAATCTGTTTTTAGGAAGATATTTGGCAGCATCCTCACATAAATGAATGATCATAGAATCATAGAATGTCAAAAGTTGGAAGGGATCTAAAGATCAGCTAGTCCCACTTCCCTCTGCCATAGGCAGGAACATCTCCCACTGAACCAGGCTGTTCATGGCCTTATCCAACCTGGCCTTGAAATGGTGTTACAGGATACACAGCTGGACAGAGAGGTGGACTGAAAACAAGCTGAACTGCTGGGCTCAGACTGTTGTGGTCAGAGGCACAAAATGTAGCTAGAAGCCAGTGGCTAGTGAAGTACCCCAAGTGTTGATGCTACCTCCAAAGCTGTTTATATTCTTCATTAATGATCTGGATGATGGGAGAGAGACTTGGACTTCTCCATGTTTGCAGATGATATAAACCTGAAAAGAGTGGCTGATAGGCCAGAGGCTTGAGCTGCCACCTCTGGGCAGACCTGGACAGAGGTGAGGATTGATCAGAGAGGAGAGATACCAAACAAAGTGAAATACAAATGCCTGTATGCAGGGAACCTCATGCCTGAGTACAGAAGCTTTTCTTCCAACATACACATAAGCTCATCTAAATCTGTGCCTAAATCTTTTCTTTCTCTTCAGCTATACTGTGGCTGCTTGATTCCTGTTTATGAGGTCTACTAGGCTGTAAGTAAGATTAATATGGAGATACACTTACAGCTATGGAATTTTCTAACTTAGATTGAACTTCCTTTAAAATGTTTAGTGATCCATAATTGCATTCTTCAGTAATTGTGTTAAAGCATATTCTTTACATTGATCATTTTAGTTGTGATTCAATTGTTTTTGAATTGATCACAAAGAAACTGACTGCTTTTTGGCTGCTTATCTTTAGAGTTGAACATTAAATGATCAAACATGGTTTCAGAAAATATCAGAATAATTTATAATATTCTGGCAAAAAAATCTCTGTAAAGCGATCACTTCCACACTTAAACTTCTTCAAACTTGGAAATCTTGGTCAGCTGCAAAAAACATATGGGTCTTTGGGAGGCTGCAAAATTGGAAATACCTCAGGAAAGAAAAATGTGATCTCTGTAAGTATCAAGAGAGTATTGTGCAGGAGAGAAGGTATTGATCCTTGGTTAAGTGAATTTAGCTTATACCCTTGTTCTATCCTTGTTCTACCCAATGTAACCTATAGAAAATCCTTGGGATCATCAGTTATGGTAAGTAGTAGTAATATTTTTTCGCTTAAAAATTAAGAAATATTTTTTTTAAAATATCCACTTTGTATCTCTTTGGCATAATAAAGAAATTGAATTGTGTGACCAGAAACAAGACCCAGGGGAATGGCTTGAAGCTGAGTCAGGGGAAGTTTAGGTTGGATATTAAAAGATAGTTCTTCACCCAGAGGGTGTTAGGGCACTGGACAGGCTCCCCAGGGATGCGGTTACAGCACCAAGCCTGGCAGAGTTCAAGAAGCATTTGGACAATGCTCTCAGGCACAGGGTGTGACTCTTGGGGTGTTCTGTGCAGGGCCAGGAGTTGGACTTCAGTGATCATTGTGGTTTTCTTCCAACTCAGGATATTCTGTGATATATTCACATGAAAATCTGAAGTGGGAAAAAATTCAAATTCTCATCTTTCTAGTTAGTCCATCCATCTCCCTTTCTCTCCCTGTCCACATAGTTGTTAATACTAAAAGGGAAAAACTGATACATGATTCCTTTCTCTCCTCTCTCCAAAATTTTTGGAAACTCTTAGCTAGGTACAGAAAGAACATAATCATGACAAAGAAATGTTGAGCCTGTCAGCTTTGTTGCCCTTCCTTTTTTCTTGCCTCCTAACATACCTCTTTTGCTCTGGTGACATGAAATTTATTGTTATACTTGAAAAAAAGAAGGCAAAATGGGATGCTGGTTTGGATGTATGTGCATATGCAGTGCCACCACTGAAGGCATCAAGACTGCAGAATTTAAAAATGAGGCAATTTTTCAGAAGCTCCAAGAAAAGGCTTTTTATAATTTTTAAATTTAGTCTGACCTCTCATATAGAACAGGCTTATCAGGATTTGACAAAACCACTTTTGCTTCACAGCCATGATTTCAGCTTGGGTTAGTGTAGCCTATACCAACCTTAGTCATCAGTATTTCCACCAGGGAAAATGCATGAGATCTGACAGAAGGAGCCAGTCTTTCCAGTGGCCTAATGTCTGATGTGTGTGGTGGTATCTCATGAGGCAGGAGCTGCAGGTTCTGCTGGGCACTTGGCTGGATAGTAGACTTTCTTTAAGGATGGGGTGCTACCTCTTTTCTTGCAATCCTGTGCAGAAGCAGCAGAACCTGGTCAGCAAATAAACCCACCAGCTGAACTGGTAAGTGAAGTCATGAGCTGCTGAGAAGGCTCAGGTCAGGTCATGACAGGAGCACGACAATCCTGCCATCTTCTACCTTGCTCTTTGTATGTAACACTTAGCTTGTGTATCTATTTTCTAGGGTGTTAATAAGACATTTACCATTCCTTAGGGAAAATAAAATGTGTGGTGGCTAATCTGATGGAGTTGTGGAAGCTCTGGGGAAAGGTCCAAGGCAGAGGGGAATTTGAGCTGTCTGTAGCAGACACTCTCTGTGATGAATTTGCTTTATTTTTTGTCCCTGAAGATTTTCCTCTCTCTGTGATCAGTTGTGGTCAAATTTACATGGTGTTTCAGCACGTACAAACAGGCTGCTGCGAGCAGATTATTTTTTACTCTCTGGTGATGTATGACTTTCTGTCTACATGTTGCTTGGGTTTGCAATGTCAGAGTTGACTTCTCTCTAAAGGTTGAAACAAAATGTAGGAGATGTGTGTTTGGGTGTCTAATCCCTTGCTGATGCAGCAAGAAGTCTTCAGGTTTTGCTTGCTATGTGGAACTTGCTCCCCTGTCACTTCTAATATTGTTCTTCACACATAGCTAAGGGCCTAATGTTGCTGATGCAACTCTACTTGTTTAATTTTATCCGACTGACTGTGCCACTTAGTGTGCTTAGTTGTCTGCTAAAAATCCTTTTGTTAAGATTGAGTACCAAACAATACTGATTATTTGATCCTACCTATTTATGCATGGCTAACATACTTTGCTTTTATGTTTAGCTTGCTGCTACAGAAATAATGAAATATTTATTCAGCTGTTAAAGATCAGAATTTGTATTCTCTCATGGTTAGATGATCTGCAAAGGATGTTCCTTAGAGAAGGAGAAGGGCTCTGGCATTCTTCAACACCACTGTCAGGAGAAGGTAGTATGCTGAAGTGGGGCATGTGTTGTTATTTTGACAGGCTAGACTTTTTTGCTCCAAGGCACTGTGGTAAATTCTTTGAATTTTGGCATGTCTTTTGGTGTCACAGGTGACTTGCTGTGGTCAGCCTGACTCCTGATCATCTGTCAAATGCTGTGGTCTCATGCAGTGGCCTGTTCTGCAGCCTGTCTTTTTGTGTTAGGTTTTGTAGGATTTAAATCCACCTGGCTGATATTATAAGGATCTGCAGCAAGTGCAGTGGCGTATCACTACAAAAATCAATTGCAGTTATGATCAGATTTCTAGGACTAACAAGGAGAGAGAAATTTTTTTCCCCCTTCACTCTCTCTGGGGTATGTTTTACCATTCACCTGGGGATTTTAACCCTGATGACTTAATGGTGGGTAGTCTGAGCATCTCACCTGAGAGGTACAGATGAAGCCAGCTGAGAAAAATCTTCAGTATATTTAGCTTACCATATGTTTTCAGAAAACTCTTGTCCTGGAATGAACATGCTTAAAAATAAGCCTACTAACAGGATAGCATCTGTTCATTTAGTTGTCAAGACCTAGAGTGCATTTAGACAAGAGACAGCAAGGGAGAAGAGGGAAGAAGAAAATATAATTAAATGACCTCTGCTTTCCTCCTCAACAGTAATACACCCACACTCCCCAAAGAAGCATCATTTTCTTGGTGCTGCATGATTTTCTTATTTCCATTAGATTAAACATTTACTGCATGGGTAAGTGAGCCTCAGGCTGAACTTCAGGTTGAAGTCTAGTTTTTGTATCATTGAAAATCTCAGTCAAATGAATCTGTTTCTGAAAATGACACCAAAAAAAAGAACATTTTGTCAGCTTCATTTTCTGTCAGTGGCTCTAATATGTCTAGGCCTTGAAACCTGAAAGAAGATGAGCTTTTCTGTTAGATTTCAGTCTTTGCCAATTCTGTGAAATGTTACTAAAAGTGCAGCTGAGCAAGAAGCCTGTGGAAAATATCAGATCTTTTTCATGCCTTCTCAAATTACGTTGTAGTTTTTGGATGGGTGTTTTAAATATTCTGCATGATGATTGTTTTCTTTTGTTTAACCACTGTTCTTCATTACTTCCATGTGGGATAGCTCTTTGGGAACAGGTCAGCCTGGCCTACAATGCAATCACTGGGAACGCAGTGGCTTCATGGCTTTATTTTTTACTGCAAATTTCTGTACAAGCAGAGCATTTTTATCCAAAGGTAGGTTGGTGTCCTTGTCTCAGAAGAATCAGTACATCCCAGTGTGCAAAGGGATAGTGAGTGTCATTTCTTGTAAGGACTGGCAGGTAACATTACAGATGTGCATAGAGCAAAGCCTTCTAGTTTTCCTAGCAACAGCTTCAATTGGAATTTGTAAAAACGTATTGGATTATGCACAAGAAGGAAATCTGGGAAGAAATCTCAGAGTTTTAGAAAGGTTTTGACTGTTGCCATCAGACTGTAGTTTGTTAGAAATCCATGCTGTCTGGCATTAAGTCCTCCCTGTCAGCATTTGATGTGCATCTGCAGGGCTTTGGGGGGAGCTCACTGATCTTGGTTGTGAGGCTGGGGCTGTTCTGTCTAGCAGCAGCAAAATAATGCACCTGTAGAAGCAGAAGAGTGCAGATGCTCTTTGAGAGAGAGAGACAGGCCTCAAGCTCTCCATAAGAGAATGTGCAGTAACATAATAACTGCATTTTCAGGTCATGGGTCCCCTCCTCTCTGGAGAGAGGAGCCTCTCATTAAGGGTTAGCATTTGAGGAAAAAAAAAAAAGGCAGGATGGAGAAGGGAGTTTGGTATATTGCTATAACTCATCCTGGGGTTTAAGGGCAGCCCCTTATCATTTGCCCTTCTCAAAATGCCCCTGCGAATCTGCCTAAGGAGGCAGCTGAGATATCCTAGCTTCTTTTCTGAAGATCTTTCAGAACATAAGACACATGCAAAAGGCCATAAATCAGTATGTTCTCTTTAGGTGCTGAAGAATGATGGTTTCAAATGCAGGATGTGGTGCGTGCTTGCCGTAGAAATTGAATGGAGAACATAGCATAAGCTTCTTGTATTTTTCAAGCTGTGTGGACTAGGAGGAAAGATGGGATTTTGGGAACAAGTTGAACTGTGGGAACACAAAGGACATTTCCCTAGAGATGCTACAGTTCCAGTGGAACATGTTCAGACAGAGGGGCAAGCTCAGGGGAGAGTGGATTTCTTTTGGGTGATGTGGGAATTTGGCACTGTGCAACTTTATTATATTATTTAGAGTCCTGAGATTGCTAAAAATACTATGCTCAAGGTACTTTTGACTTGCATTAGAAATACATGAGAAAAATACCCTTAGTGCAAAAGTATAAATGAATATTTCAAAGAAAATGACAGTAAAATGAATTAAAGGTTGAGAGTTGACATTAATAATGCAGACTGATCTACAGCACCTTCATTTTTCATCTGTAAAATGGGGATAATGGTGCTGACCCAGTTTGTAAATGAGCCCTGTGTTCATCTGATGGAAATCATCACCAACCGAAGTGGTAATGGTAGAAATTGGTGTTAGAGGTGTGGTATAATTGTCTTAAACTAGAATTTTGTAAGTACTGGGATGTCCAGAATGGAAGTTAAAGAAATGCAAATATATTTGAGCGTGCAAATGCTCTCACATCATATAGGAATGCTTCTGCTGAGCAGTGATTCCATATGGTATCCATGCAATTACAAGCAATATGTGTTTTTATAGTCATGGATCAAACCAGTCTTTTTAAAGAAACATACATTTTTTGACTTGGCTCCTTCTGCTGTCTGTCACTGTCACTCATCAACTCCATGGTGCAGGCTTTTTCTCACCACCTTCCTCTTCTGCTGCTTCCTGTTCCTGAGGCCCTTTGGCCAGCTGCATACCACAGCTGGGCACGTTGTCCTTTCTGCAGTGCTTTGAGCTTATTCACCTAGGCTGTCTTTGTCACCCTTTTCCTTCTGACTGTGTGTCTTAATTCTCCTCTGTCAACTCCACCCAGCCTTTTTATTCAGGTTCTGGTGCCCTGAGAAAGTCCCTTTGTCTCTATTTCTTTGCTTGCATACAGTTCTGAGTCCTGCTACTCCTCAGAAGTGTCTGTGTCTGAGTTCCTCAGCCATCATTCACCTCCACACAAAGCCCTCTCTACTGACATTCCCACCACCCTCCTGACATGCTAAGTCTGTTTTTTACCTCTTCATTATGTCCTGAACTTAGTTTCAGACTCCACTCTTGTTCCCAGCACTTTGACCTGGGACCTGCAACAGCCTTTTATTTCACCCTGTCAGTGCTGCCAGAGCTGTTTTGCTCTTTGCCCCTTCAGGTATGCAAAACAATAATAAAGAGAAAAAGTTGTGAAAATACTGTCCAAATAAATAACTAGGAAATTATTAAAAATAAATCACTTCAAAACATAACAAAATACAAATGTTGTACTCTCTAGGAATAGTGACTTGCCTAGAACAGGACACTGTACTTCATTTTAGTAATGTTTTATTGACCTTGCTTATGTTTTAAAAAAGCAAACCCTTGGCTTCTGATCCTATTCATACATATTTAATTCTGAGTGTGCAATATACTCCTTTGGATTCCAAGATAAGCAGGTGAATAAGCCTTTCCCATATCAGAGAATTGGAAGGCAAAAAGCACAGTGTGAAGCTGTGGCAGAAATTTGTGATGAAATAAATGCCAGTGGGTCTGTATTAATGTGCTCATTTTTAAGTATTCTCCAAGGTCTCTTGCTTGTATTTGGTTCTGATGTGTAGAAAGATTGTAAAGGAGGTAAAAGAAAACACTCTTTTCTTCATATTTTTTGGCTTTTAGTTTTTCAGACTACTAAAACTTCAAATGCTAGAGGCTGCACCAGCACTGATGGCTTTTATTGTCTCTTTGTATTCGTGTGCCTGAGACCAGAACAGGAGCGATCTTGCACTAATAAAAAGAGGGAGTTGGTTGAAAATTCAGCTAATAATGGAAAGCTGCCTTTCACTGCAGCCATGCAGCAGGCATTCTGAAATAACAAATCCATCAGGCTTTCTCCCTTCATGTTGTTGCAAATGTTTGCAGGCTTTTTAGCAGAGGGGATGTTTTTATAAAGGAAAGGAAGAAAGGTTATATGATTTCTTTTGTCTGATGTACAATTTTGGGAAAATATTACGTGTAGCTGTTGTAACTTTGCATCTATGGGGGTTTGAGGAGTAAGTGTTACTCTGGTTTTTGATGAAGCCATTTGACAGATCAAGAAATAAAGTGCTAAAGTAATCTTGAGTCTGAAAACAAAGATGGAAATAGAGCAGATGTCATTTTGCAAATGGGGAGTAAAAAAGATTTTTGTGTTTGCCAGCATGCACAGTTTAGAATAATTTCAGAGTGTCAGGAAATGAGCTTTAAATTATTCTAAAGCGGTTGGTAAGTGGGAGCAACACAGTTAAATTTATTAAAGCTTTTTTTGGTAAATAATTGATATAATGTTGCAATAAGAGTATGCCATGTATTACAAAATGATACATTATGTAAATAGATATAGCACAATTTTCCTTCTGCCTGATACTAGATCCCACTTTCTGAGTAATAATTGTGAAGGAGTTCGTTCAGTCCATTTTTCTTCTAGAGGCATGGGTATTTAAGTGCGGAAAATTGGCAGGTGTGTTATTTAAATTACTTTCTCCATCTCCACACGAATTTCAGACTTATTTAGATATCAAATAATACTAATAATTTAAAATCAGCCCGAGAGGAGGAGATAGACCAGCCTGCTTACTACAAGTGACTGGAGGCAATGGTGGGAACTTGTTTTCCCCCAGTGCCACCTGAGAGACCCATTGTTCTGGGCAATTTTCAGCTGTGGAACTTGTGCACTCTTCTATGTCTAATCCAAATGCTGGTTTTAATACAGTCCTGATTATCTCTGACTGCGAGCAATAGTATATTTGTTGGGGTTTTCTAAGGCAACTTTGCTAGTAATAGTAAACTAGGCTGTTAATTCATAGTTTGCCAGCAACTATTGACAATTCTTATCTAGGTAACTCAGTATCCTCATTTGACAGGGCACGTCTCAAACCATGCCTCAGCAAGACCTCTAATGATTGCAATGAGAGGATCTCTTCCCTCTTTACTGTTAATGTGTCCCAGATTGAGACAAATTGGGAGGAAATGTCTGAAATGAACGTGTCCTCTAAGAGAAGGCAGGTTTCAGCAGCCTTTCCCCCACCCAGGTTCAGAAAGAAATTTCTTGGAGGAAAGTGAAGAAAAAAGCTGAGAGAATGAATAATGTTAAATAACAAAACCTCTTGCTGTGGAGAAAGACCTGGGTAGATTCAGAGTCCTTCCTGCAGGTGTGGCTCTGCTCTCTCTGGAGCCGGCGTGTGGCTTGGGCCCCTCTGGGACACGGTGTGGGGCCTCCCTGTGATGGTGTTACAGACTGGAGCAGAGCTGAACAGTTCCAGAAAAAGAACAAACCACAGACCCTGGAAAGACTCCTTGCTACAGTCAATGAACAAGAAGCTAGCTAAAGAGCAAAGAATTCGAGCTCTCTGTCTTGCTCTCCTGAGAGAAGGAGCTGAGAGCTGGGAAGAGCAGGCAGGTGCTTCCCTGGCTCTGCAGCAGTGAGAACGCAGGGGAGTGTGCTTGTCCTTGAACACAAACCATGCTAAAGCACTCACTCACCTTTGCCCCCTTTCTCTCAGACCCAGCTTAAAGGCACAGCATTCATGTCTGGGCATAGAGCAGGCGATAGGGAACACAGCATCGTAAAGTCACCCCAAGACATAATGGATTGCAAAATCTTCACCTTTACTGTCAGGAATGGGGCTGGTGGTGAGTCCATTGTTTGTGTGGGCACCTTGTATATTAAACTTGCCCTAGATGATTCAGGAAAGATTGCTAAATATTTAACAAAGGTATGAAGCATAAGTACAAGAGAGCTCTTATGTGTTCTGCCAGTAAGTCGTGGTGAGTTGACCCTGGCTGGATGCCAGGGGCCTGCAAAAGCTGCTCTATCACTCCCCTCATGCACTGAGACAGAAAATGGAATGAAAGGCTCATGGGTTGAGATAAGGAGCAGGGAGAAATCAGTAACCTATTACTGTCACAGGCAAAACAGACAACTTGAATAAATTAGTTTGATTTATTATCAATCAAATCAGAGTAGGATAATGAGAAACAAGAACTAAAACTTAAAACATCTCTCTCCCCACCCCTCCTTTCTCACTGGGCTTAACTTTAATGTTGTTTTAGCTGGTCCTTCCTCCTCAATGGGAGGATTCCTCACACTCTTCCCCTACTCTCAAGCATGAGGTCCGTCCCATGGGAGACAGGCCTCCACAAATTTCTCCAATGTGAGCCCTTCTTATGGGCTGCAGTTCTCAGTGAGCTGTTCCAGTGTGGGCCCTCTCCATGGGGTGCAATGCTCCAATGTGGGACCCCTGCCAGGAAACCTGCTCCAGCATGGGCTCATCTGTCCATGGCTCCACAGGTCCTGGCAGGAGCCTGCTCCAGCCTAGGTTTCCCACAGGGTGACAGTCTCATTTGGGCATCCCCCTGCTCCCAGCATGGGGTGCTCTGTGGGCTGCTGGTGATCTCTGCACTTCCACTGACCTCTGTGGGCTGCAGGGGCAAATCCTGCCTCACCATGGTCTGCACCATGGGCTAAGGGCTCCAGCACCTGCAGCACTTCCTCCCCCTCCTTCTTCACTCTTCTTGTCTGCTGGGCTCACTCATATTCTGCATATTCTCACTCTTCTGCTGAAGTCACTCTGGTTTTGTTGCATTTTGGGGTTTTTTTGTCTTCCCTTGTTAAATATGGTACCCCAGAGGTGCCACCACCTCACTAGAATCTCATGACACCATTCTTGTATTTGGCTATAAACTCAATCTCAAATATCATGTCAAATCCTTGTAGGAATTGTCACATAAAAATTGTCCAGGTCTGTGTGGCATTGGATCATTTCAAATTTACTTCATGATTATGAGTGTCCATTTTTCTCTTGGACTTTAAACAACCCTTTTTCACAACAGTGTCCCATCTGTCTCATCTCTCTGGACAGGAGTCACTGTCAAAGAGGCACTTTGATAGAGCTACTAGGAATGGAGAGTGAACTTCTACAGCTGACTTCAACCTCTATAATCTTTCTGGTCTGTATTTACTATGTCCCTCTGAGTGGTAAATATACAACTATGCAGCTATTAACAGGTAACATATCTCCTGTAACCCTCAGGCATTGGCAAGACATTGCTAGAAACTCTGGAAGGTACATAAAGGGGTTAATTTAATATGGTGTTGCAACAGTGTTGTGGTCAACACTATAATAACTGTACTTACAGAAAGGACTGCTTGTGTAACTATCAAAAATAAGTATTTTTGAAGTGTCACATTTTCCAGTGAGATGAGGAGTCAGAGGTGCCTCTTTAGCATGAGACAGAGGTACAGCAATGTTTAAAATTGTTTCAAAGAGTGGATGGATAAGCATTCTCCTTCCCCTTCTGCCTTGCTTTGTGATACAGGTTTGTCTTGTGGCTATAGTAGTATAAACCCATAGAAACATCACTTGAAGTAAATGGATTTTCTGCTGGTGTGTCTCACAGCAAGTGTTTTTCCTGATCTCTGGAGTCTATCTAAGTCTGCTGGCATTAGTAAAAGAAGACAAATAGTTGTGCAATGATAGTATGGAAAAATTGCTGCAATTTTAGTAAATGCATTGAGATATTCATGTTATATCCAGCTAAAAAACACCCCAAAACACCCAAAAACATTCAAGAAAGGACTGCAGAGGAGCAGAACATGGAGCAGAACTTGTTTTGTTTTCTTCACCTCTTTCCATGTCATTTGCTCACTTGTTTAAGTTTTCCTCTAATCTTTTGAGGTGCAGCACTAGACACTGTGACAGCAATTACAGTGTAACCACCTTAGTTGTCTGCTCAGGTTAGATTGATCTGGAGAATTAAAGTAAATTGTGTTCATTGTATTTGTATCACAGGTTAATTCCTCTCAGAGCTGTACCTTTGCTCAGCTGTGATATCCCCAATTACTCCATCTTGTCAGAGTCCTCCTCCATCGTCTGAACCCTCTATGCTTGTCACATGGTAGTATTTTGCAACAATCCTTTTCTCCTGTCTTGCTCTGACTGGTTCACCACAGTGCCTTTGAACTGGGTGACTCTGATCCTTTCAGATTGTCTGAATAGCAGGAAGTTAGAAGTGAAGTGCTGTGTATTCTGGTAAAAGTCAGGGAAAGGAGCAGGGTGGGGATAAACCCACACTGAGGAAGGGACCCAAAATATCTCCACACACATACCTGCAGTCTCTGCTGAGGGGTGGAGGCTGTGGCATGCAGGGTGGTGGGAGGGTGACTGCGAGCCACTGGACTGGAGAGCAGAGGGAGAGTGGGACAGGGTGTACCAAACCCATCACTGCCTAGAGGATGAATGTCTGGTACTCAAAGTGATGGAGGTAATAAGGAACAAAGAACTGAGGGGTGATATGAAGTGCTTCTTCTAGAGTGCTCATTGAACTCATTCCTCAATAGCAGGAAATAAATGT
The DNA here is from genome assembly GCA_013399225.1 of Rhipidura dahli. Lineage (NCBI taxonomy): Eukaryota > Metazoa > Chordata > Aves > Passeriformes > Rhipiduridae > Rhipidura > Rhipidura dahli. The sequence goes on along the minus strand of VXAC01005357.1, from coordinate 381,174 downwards.
CATTTTTGCAGTACTTGAATCAGGCAGTGAGCCTTTTGGCTGGGTTTTTGTTGGGGGTTTCTGAATCCAGCTACAAATGTGTTTAGTCGATGTCTTTTCTGAGCTCTGTCAGAGCTTTCCTCTTTCTTTTTTTTCCCTTCCCTTCCTGCTTTTTGTTGTGTTTCTCCCTGAGCCTATGGTTTCAGCTGCAGTTTCAGTCCTTCTGCTGCCTGACTGCCTGTGGACTTTGAAGTGGGAGGCAGAGTAGAAGGAGTAAGCACAACCTGCAGTGGGTGGTGTGGTGGTGAGGAGGATGTGGAGGTGGTGGTGGGGGAGTGACTCCTGAGGCTCAGCTCTCTAAGGAGGCTTGTGAAGACAAAGGGGAAAGATAGAATAAATGAGGCAGGCTGTGAAACTTTTCTTGCTTGTTTTCAGGGCTGTGCTCCTCTAGTTCAAACTGAGTATTTGAGCATCCAGGCAGAGCAAGAGCGGCATATTTGAAGGTACAGGGGGCATTGAAACAATTAGATGATATTTCTGGTTTGGACTAACAGAAACTTTCCCCCTTTAGCTGTTCTGTCCTCAGTGCTGGATTTTTGTCTCTTCTTGCCAGGTGCTGGCACTATCCCAGCCAGCTTGTCTGGATGGCCTTTTGTAAGGGTTGCCATGGGATGCTGGTTTGCTCAGAAATGGTTATTCTCTGTTGGTCAGGTACAATACACATCAGCTTTTATCCTGTCTCTAAGAAAATTTGATTTCTTGACAAAAGAGTCCTTTTTAGTATGTCCAATGGTAGGATATTGCTTGTAGGAAAGGAGTGGATTAGTGTGCTGAAACTCTGAAGAAATAGAAAGACTTTTTTTATTTTTTTTTAATTTTTTTTAATAATTGGGTATGACAGTGTTGTGACAGAAATTTTGTGGAAGATTGGAAGGTAGAGCATTTTGAAGTAAGCCTGATATTCTGCTATGTTCCTTAGCCCTGGAGTCCAAGCAGAAGTCATGGGACATTTCTACTTTCTTCCCTGCTCTTTCCAACTTGTCAGCTCACACTGTAAAGTTTTTTTAATGAATCCACACAGGAGCTGTAAGAAATGCACGCTTGCTCTAGGCTAGCTTTTCCAGAGCTGGAATTATGCTTGGAGAGAGTTGCTCAGGTTATTCAGAGGTGGAAGCCTGGTCATCCTGGGAGGCAGGCTAAGTGGTCACAAATCCACTGCCTCCAGATCAGTTGATTTCCAGGGTAGGGGTTAAAGCAATAACTACACACCACAACACTTCTAACTTTATGAGGTTTCTTGATCTTGGGTTTTGTTTTGTTTTGTTTTGTTTTTTTTTTGTCTGGGTTTTTGGGGTTTTTTTCCACTTCTTTTGCCTGCTGAGTTATCCAGAATGGAGCTGAACTGCATTTCCACCAGTCATTCTTGTGTGCAGACTGAATGCAACAGGAGCAATCAGCAGGACACAGGCTGTGGAAGGACTGAGGTAAGGAGCTAGGTCAGGCTTAGTGATGGGATGCCAAGTGCTCTGTTACATGAAGCTTGGTGGTTTGTTTGAGGCACTCTCCTCCCTGCTGGTGAGCTGAGCCTGTTTGCACTGATGTTTCCCTGTGATAGCCCCATCTGATCTAACTCTGCCCTAGGGCAGAGACAGCCTGACAGGTAGATGCATGAGAGAACAGAAGAAACATTTTGAGTATAAACAGCAAGTGAGAACATAATTCCTTCATTGCAGAACTCAGAGTCTCTGTTTATAATACTTCACCTCTAACAGGTTGTGTGTCACGGCAAGTCTTTGCCTAGAAGCTTAAGCTCACAACTTCAAAATTCCAGCAGAAGTGGAGCATTACCCTCACCAGAAGAGCTACTGGAGGAGCAAAAGGAAATTCCCTATTGGAGTAGATGGCTACTACTTTCACTGGAAAGTGAATGTTAGCTGATACTTAGAGGGAAAAATTAAAGTAATTGATAAACTCCATTTTACTACTGTGGGACCAAATTGACCCTCAGGGTTTTATACATGGTTCTTAACTATTCCCCCAATGAAGAGGCTGATTTTTATCAGTTTTAAAAAGGCTTGTCTTCTCCAAGCCATTGAGCTTATTAAAGACTGCTTAAATGAGCTGTTTGTAATCATTGCTGATTGTTTCCCTTTGTTTATTTAACAGACTAAATCTATTTATAAATTCTCTTTCTGTTCCCCTGTGACTGTCATTAATGTATTTGCTTATTTTACATCAATTATCGCTGTCATAGACTAATATGGTCTGCTGCCTTATTTCTCAGTGCACATTCATTTTTACTCCCTTATCTTGGATCAGACACTTCCAAAACCACACTAACCAAACCTTGTGCCTTGTATTTTCATTTTTTTGCTAGTTTGCAGATCATTGTAGAGATTTTTCAATATGTAAAAGTTTTCTCCCTGCTCAAAATCCTTGTACTATATACTATTTTCTTAATCTTTTTCTTCCACAGTGTTTGTGCATACCTTTATAGTAAAATGTGGAAGGAAAAAGAAGACTTTTGCCTGTAGTCGTCCATATAATTCCATCAGAAGGATGGAATCTACTGCTCAGCTTCACAGGCTGCAAGTAATGCTATCACTTTTAGGTGCTGGCTATCTTTATGCAAGGATTGATGGTACCAGGGAGAAGAGATGCAGAACTTCAGGGAACTTTTGCTTATTTGTGTGATAATACAGCAAACAAATCTGGACAAATAGAAAACCAAGATGTTTATGTACATTTTGCTGACTATACCATACCTTCTCTGGTAATACCCATTTGGGTGATATGTGTTTCTCTATAAGTCTTAACAATTAAAAAAAAAAATAAATCCAGCAGTGACATGGTTTTTAAAATCTCTGTGATCTAATGAATTTTCACAGCAATCCAGGCAGCATGTGGAGGGATGTCCATGCAGCTATGGGGCAGAATCAACAGGAATCAGCTGCAAGCTGCTGGTCTCAAGTTCTGAAGAGAGAGAGGGAATCAGGGAACGTGGCATTTCCTGGAGCCTACTCAGGCAAAATGGTGGTTTTTTGCTTCTCCTTTGTCCCAAGGAACAGCCTTGCCCTGGGAGGTTCCAGTTATCCAATGAAATGCTAATTGTTAGCTGTAAAAATTGGACCAAATCCAAAAAAAATCTCAGACGTCTTCCTCACTACCAGCTACATTTCAGGTCACCAGCTTTGTTTCTGAACTATAGGTTTTTCAGTGGGTGGAAGTATAGTCCTTGAAAAAAAAAACAACCTGTCATTTTCTGCCTTAAACATAGGCTCTATATTTTTTCAAGTTCAGGTTTCTACATGCCTCCTGAGATGATCTGAAAATCGCTCCTGTTGAAGGGAATCGACACCCAGATTTCAGAAGAGCTAGTAGCAATATTAGACATAAACCTGGTCCAGGATCATGAAAAAAGCCACAGGACTGTTACAGTAAGACTAAAAACCTTGGAAAGGATGCCTTCCAAAAGTACTGGAAAAGCTTTTTCTGTTGCAGACTCTCTCTGTCCATATTCATGGTGGCCTACACAGATTATAGTCATGTTTGAAGCAGAAGATCTTCCAGGAAGTCAAGAATCACAAGGATATATGGGTTTATTAGCCAATATAGCTCTGGCCTTGCCTAGGACTTATGAAGTTCCTCAACATTATGTTGTTTCTGTTTCTCCTGGTGCTGTAAAGTTGTACTGCAAAAGAAGTGCTTCCTGAGCATTCTCTTAGAGGTGTAACACAAGAATGAGGTATCCTCAGTTACAAAAAATGAGCTGAGCGTTGCAGGGCTTGCCCTCCAGCATGTATGGGTTTGTTGATTAAGAAAATACCTTGAAACTGTCTACTGCTCAGCCCTTTTGATCTTTTCTGCCCTCTCACTTCCTCTTGACTGCTTCTTTATTTCCCTGGTGTTTTTAGGAGCTCTTTGCGATTTCATATTCAAACAGCTGAGGGATGTGCCATCTGTCTAGCAGGCACATAAGTGCCCTGAAGATGGTCTAGTTCAGCAAGTGCATATTGTAATACAAGCCTTTCTTTTGTGATGAGAGCCAGGATTCTGAATAGAATTGGGAAATCGACATCTTTCTTTTACAGTGAAAAGAAAAAGTCAAATTATGAGCAGTACCTGTGGAAATTCATGCTGGGCTAGGCCTCTGTGCCACCTCACACAGTGCTTCAGGTCCATTTTTAGGAGTGTATGTCTGTATAGTGCTCAAGACCTCCAACATAATCAATTTTTGTTTTCTTTTGGTGGTTCTGTCTCCTCTTAACAAAACTGCTCCCACTGATTGATGTGTTTTTAATGATTACTCTCACCATATACTTCATACTATGGTGATTTACAGTCTTTAAGATCTTTTTTATTTGACAGCTCCTTCCTACTCATTCTTTTTGTCTCTTTGTGGCAGATACTGCAGTGATTTTGTGGTGCTGACAAAATGGGAATTATAAGGAAGCACTTACCCACTCTGGCCAATCTAATGAAGCTGTGGAGGGAGAGGGGAAGAAAGACAATGTGAATTTTTAAAACCACTTTATGTTTAGCTCATCCACCTGAGCAATCAGTGTTTGTATTGAATAACCTTGTTCATAATTCAGGAAAAAATCAACCAACAAACCAAAGCAGTAAAACCAATTTTCTTGAAAGATATTAGTTTGGTCATTTAATGAGAGAATAGCACTTGTTGCAGGGCATCTCACAAGGAATTTCATAAGGCAAGGACTGTTTTTATTTCTATAAATATATTTTTCTTTCTCAGGGGGATGATATTCTCTATTGCTAAAATGGTGGCTAAAGTATCCAGAGAGCAGAAATGGAGCTCTGGGGATTTTTGCCATTTTGTATTAATCTGTGAAAACAGAAACATCAAACAGAAAGAAAACTTTCCTGGAATTTAAGCATTCTTAGCCTACTACCAAAAAACAAAATTGTATTAGTTTTTACTCTTACCTGTGAAGTGATCATTTCTTACTTTTGTCATTCTGCCTCTGTTTTACTTCGTAGAGGGCAACCTTCTGAGAATTCCCTTCCAAGGAGCAGGGATGCTTTCCAATTGAACAATCCCTGTAAAAATACCCAAGTCATTTAATTGAGCAGGATTTGTATCTCCCTTCACCTTAACTGTTTCCTATTTCCCATAAGACACCCTGTCACTGAGCTACTTAAGCCATATGAACAGTGCAGCAGCAACACAAGCAAATCAAGGCTTGGTTTATAGCATTTTACTATGTCTTTATAGTCTCACAGTATTGTTGGTGCTATTGTTTCTGAACTGGAGCTGGAGAAAATCTATTTGAAGCAAGCAACTCAATGAAAATGGTCCTTTTATTCTGATAATGAATTATCTGTGTAGGAACTCACATGAACAGAAGCCTTTGTTACTAAAAAATTATCATGAGAATAGTTTAGACAGAACATGTTTTGGCTGACTGGCTGGTGGGGTGCATGCAGCTATCTAATAACTATTGTGTTAGTTATTTCCTACACCCAACTTGCTATTTGCTGTCTGGGATTGATGTGCTATGTTAGGTGGTAGTTTTTCCCTCTCCCAAACCCACAGAGGAGTTATCAAATACTTGGGAAATGCATGTTCCTTCCATACATTTGACTGTTCAGAAAAACAAGGGTGTACCTGTATTAGAGTATATGTGTAAAATTGGGCCAACAAAATGGGGAGGCAATCAAGAAAAATTTACATTTGGATGGTGGTTTACAAGAAATTATTTTGCATTATTTGCCCAGCTTAAGTGTGATCAGAACTGATTTAAGTACTTTCCCTGTTCACAGATGGCACATAAATAGTAACTACAAAAGTACTGTGCTCTCTACATAGCTGGATGTTTCTTTTAAGAGTCTCTCTGCATTTTTTATAGCAGTTTATCTATCTTAGCTACCTCTGTCTCCCCTGTTACTAGAGCTTTTGAACATCTCATAATACTTAATGTATTTATCCTCATAACATCTCTCCAAAAATTGGATGTACTATTATCTTCTTTTTATGGGTCTCTTATTTATGTTTTTATTCCTTCAAAAGTGGAGATAAGCTGGCTTGAAGAAGTAAAAGTTTGTGGTACATGCTGCCTTGATCTCACCTACCAAGTCACTACTAATAATTACTGTTGCCACCCCACAGCCAGGCTGTGAGCAACTCCCTAGTGTGTTGATGCCATGATGATTTTTGTCTTTTCTTTTATACCCCTGTTATACCTTTTTACAGTTTCTGTATTCTCAGTGCTTTTACCTACATTCTTGGACTTGTTTGTCAAGCTGAGAGACTGAACATTTTAGAAGCTTTGTAGCTAGGGATCAGTGTGCCCCAGACCCCAAGGTCCTCTCCAGAACACATTTTGTAAACTGAGATAGAACCATCCAGGGGAAGATTCCTTGGGGAGAGGGGGCTCACTCGAGCCTCTCATTGGGGAATTTTGGATAGATATGGTAATTAGTAAGACCTAGAATATAAGACCAGATCTTGAGGAGGGGGATTGCGGTGGCCATTACGGGGTACAGAGATGTGCATTCGACCTGGACATGGTGCACCTAAGGATCCTTAAACACCAAGGTAAAATCCCTTTTTCCCTTCTAACTGTGTTCGCCTCTTGATTATAAGACCAGGAAAAGGCATCAGTGTTCTGGGCAAAACAAATGGAGGAACCAAACACTCTCTATTTAGTTCTTTAAAATAATCTATCTGACTCTTCTTGACTGACATTGTGGCTTTTGCTGTTGTGTGAGCAGCTGAGATGGAAGATGTAAAGGGACAGAGGCTGGAGAAGAGGAGCTTGCAGAAGATGAAAGTTTTGGGAGGAGGAGGTGGATGCCAGCCCTGAAAGGTGCACTGTGGCAGTGCCACTCTGCCTGTGAAAAGGAATATTCAGTTCATGTGCCATAGATGTGCGTTGTCACCATTTCCCTTGTGCCAGCACTGCCTGATGACACCCTTGCCTAAGGCCCCTAAACCAGGGGACAATTAACTATGCAACAAAGCTTTGAGCAGTTTTCAGCAGGGATTTCTCCTTGCCCAACTTGCAGTGGTCAGGTCAGCATCTGTGCTGGAGCAAGAAAGTGCCCAAAAATGTGCCATGGGTGGTTTGTTGGTGAAGAAGGTCAGAATGTCCCCTATTTCAGCAGAGAATGTGTCAGGAAACTTCACCCTTGGCAGATTGTCTCAGCCACGCTGCAAGGCTGTGTGTGAAATGACTGGCCAGAGTTATACAAAGTCTGTAGGAGAACAGAGACTTCTGCCCATGTTTTCCAGGTCCTTGGCTGTGGGCTGTCTTTGTCCATCTGTGAGCTATTTCACTTCTCTTTGTCTCCTGTACTTATATCTTGTTTTCTGTTGTCTAATCCTAAATGTGATGGTTACAGATTTTAAAAATAGTATTTCACACGAGGCCTGGTTAACTAAAGGATTTATAGTGTCAAATAGTCTCATACTTGTTATTTAGTGTTATGTTAAAATCTCTTTTGTTAAGTAGGATTTCCATATTTGGTGGTTTGGTTTGTTTTTTGTTTCTTTTTTTAATTTTTAAATTTTTTAAAAAATTTTTGTTTCTTTTTGTTTTCATTTTTTTTAATGGGATATGTTGCTAATTTTAATGCTGGCCCTCAGATTTTGTTGAAGCTATGTGTCTTTCTAGTGGGCATAAATGGTCTGTGTAACTACTTTCACATTTTCTAAGTTCCTTCTTGTTAACAATTACCTATTATAACAATTCCAGTTTCAGAAAGTGGTTCTCTAAAAAATGTAAATAGTTTTTTATATATTGGTTTATTTTTCTCTGTTCTGGAGGAAGTGTAAGTAACTGAAATGAAGATATGTGAGTTGTCTATATTGTGTGAAAATGAATACAATGCAACTTATTGAAGTGAAACATTTTAGTGTATCAAGACATATTTTTGCAGTTGTTATCCTACACCCACCCGCTCTATCCCTTCATATTCATAAGGAATTTTGAAATTTTACCTTAGCATTTATAATGGAAAAATATCAGAAGTTGTAAAGTTTGTTAAAGGATGGAAAAACTAACTCTGATCAATTCTCCATGTTAATGCTCTGAAAACTGTGAAAGAAAAATCATTCTGTTTCTTTACAGATTTGACAATAGTTCAGATATAATTTTTGGAAGCATTGCAGGATAAAGCTATAGTTCTCTGTCCCTTAACAAATGGAAAACGCTTCTAACAAGGGTTTTAAAATGAGCTGTCCATAAAATAAAAAGGACAACGCAATAAACGGGAGAGAGAAAATGTAATATTAGCTGTAAGTAACAGGATGAGAAAGAGCTTTAAAAATAGAATCAGAAAGAGTAGAAGAGCATATTGAAAGCCAGATTTGACTACTGTTGTGTTAATATGCCCTTCTGTTTTAAGTAGTAATAGGCAGATTTTATTGCAGAGTATATAAACAGGGTTATCTGAAGTTCCTAGGCTGCACTCTTCTCTGGCTCAGAAAACTAATTGCAGAGAGAGTTAGACAGGGCAGTTTCCCTAGCAAGCATCCTAGAGTTTCCTAAACTCCTTGGTAATTTTTATGAGAATGGGCTGTTTCAGGGCTGTTTTTTGTCATGTCAGTTATTCCTACATTCCAATATGCACTATAGAAAGTCTTCCTTGCATCATTTATTGTAGACATTTGCTGATGATTCTAGTTCCAAACAGAATTCAGGGTCTCCAAAACTTGTTTTGCACATTGGGAGTCTAAGAAAGTGTTTCCCTGTGGTGTCAGTGATGTAGCAAATCTCAGAGATGTAATAGAAGAGGAAGATGATTTTACTTTAAAAAAACCCTGATTTCAGTTGTTTGTACTTATGCATTTAGCTGCTTGTAAGTATATGTGTGAGACTGAGTGGCCTGCTCAGCTGCCTGGCCCCAGGAGCAGGATGCATGTGTCCCAGTTGTCTGTGCAGAATTTTGTGCATTGATAACTAATACAAGGGAAGCCCTTTACTGGACCTTCAGCACCTCCTCCAGGCTGCTGGCGATGCCATGATGATTTTTTGTCTTTTCTTTTATACCCCTGTTAATACCTTTTTACAGTTTCTGTATTCTCAGTGCATTTTGCCTACATTCTTGGACTTGTTTGTCAAGCCAGGAGACTGAACATTTTAGAAGCTTTGTAGCTAGGGATCAGTGTGCCCCAGACCCCAAGGTCCTCTCCAGAACACATTCTGTAAACTAAGATAGAACCATCTGGGGGAAGGGTCCTTGGGGAGAGGGGGCTCATTTGAGCCTCTCATTGGGGAATTTTGGATAGATATGCTCATTAGTATGACCTGTAATGTTATACCAGATCTTTGGTGGGTGTGCATGGCAGGGTGCATGGAGGTGCATTCAACCTGGGCATGGTGCACCTAAGGATCCTTAAAATAAATACCAAGGTAAAATCCCTTTTTCCCTTCTAGCCGTGTTTGGCTCTTGATATTAAGACCGGGAAAAGGCATCACTTCTCTCGTGGTGGCTTCTTTTCCATCATTTAGGAGCTTGTAGTTGATAAGCTGTGGGAGACAGGAAGTGTCTCCTTCCCATGCCACCTTTGTGGTTCCACCTGGGTTTTGTTTCTTTGTCTCTGTCTTGCAGTCTGGGTGTCTGGAGAAGCTGCCCTAGACATGTGCTAGGGTCATGGTGAGTAGCTAATCTGAGAGGTACCAGCCCTTGTCCCTCGTAGAGCTCTGCTCCTGGACTTCCTTGTTTTCAGTCATTCTCCGTGCCTATCAGTCCTAAAACTCCTCTGCAGACATTTCTGGGGAAATGGTGGCAGCAGCTGTAGGTAAGTAAGTATGGCTGTGTGTTATTCTCTGGGCTCTCAAGTCTCCCTTCCTTTCTTGGTCTCCCTGTTTGTAGTGAGAAGCATGAAATGAAAAAATATCGACTGAACATTCTTGAACATTGGACAAATAAAGTAAAATCACATTTAGAGCAAACTGGTGGATTGCATCTTGCTCCATCCAAATTTGTTTATAACTTAGCTGATAAAAATCTGATGCTGTTTTTAGGAGAATTCTTTTGGGTATTATGTATTACATTGCTGAAGGAGCTGTTCAAATCAAGTTTTATGCTAAAGCAATTTTGTTTGGTGATTGTTTGGTACAATAGTGAAAGAAAAAATGATTGTTTTAGTAGTACCCTCTGTGAAGCCAGGTCTCCTTCTGTTGTTATTGGTTCCTAAGATTTCAAACCAGAAGGGATCCTTATTGTCATCAAGGCTGACACCTGCATATAAAAGAAAGTGCAGACTATCCAGTAAGTCTTGTATCAGTCCTTTAATTTCTCCAGAGCTAAAGCATGAAAAGGTATTGCAGAGAAGTCAGTCTCCAGCCAGCAACTCTCCTGTCTACTTTGTTGTTTAGTTTGCAGCTTAAATTAGAAATTACTTGAAAGTCCTTCCCTTCAGGGTATTGCTTTGCCTGATATGAAATGCATTAATGGTCCAGGTCTGGTTTTAAATACATCATTAACTGGGTAAAGACCATCAGAAGCAGCCTCTGATTCATCTGCCTGCTGATAGGGTGCTCAACAGTGCATGCAGAGCTGAAGGAAGTGCACTCCGTTCTACAAAGCCATTGTGTGAAATTTCTCAGTGGGCTGGCTCATGAAAAACTCTGTTATACCTCATGTCAAGTAAGGGGTGTTCAGCCCCTTACTTTCTGTTAATGTATGTCATCAGTATCTAGAAAAGAAATAGAAATTTTCAATTAAACATGATATCAACTTAGCTATAAACATCATATAAATGTAGGTATACTTCACTGATACGTATTATATGAGGTCTCTAATATATCACTATGAGTTTTTTATTTTCCAGTGTTTAAACTGTTTTAGCATCTGGAATTCTGTTGGCATTATATGAAGCAGTCTGTGGCAAAAATTAGCAAGAATAAAATTTATGTCAAAATCAATGTCTAATTCACCACGGGGTAAAATATATATATGTATGTGCATGTATATATGCACACAAATTACTCCAATAGCCATTCATTTTCTTAACAATCTACATCTAGTTTCCTCCCTAAATTACTTCAATATATAAAGAAAATTATTAACCAATATTCAATTTTATGCCACTAAAACTCATGTGAAACACTGAAAATATAAATCAAAATATCAGTAGTATTTAGGGGGTTGTGTATATATACAGTCTTCCTGCTTTTGTTCACATGAGTTTTTAGAAGCTACCCATCAAATATTACAAAGTTTAATGGAATGGTAGGAAAGTTGTAATATCTTGAGTTTTTTAACAGGTGGGAAAATGTGTAAATTGTGATTTCTTTCTATCTATTCTTTGCCTTTGATGCTCTGATGTCTATAGTTTGGCAGTCTTTATTTAAAAAGCAAAAGCCAGATTCTCGAAGTCCTTGTGTAGTCCAACTGGGTCATACACTTCGTACCATTTAAATTGTTCCTGTGTGTGCTGGTTTTGACTGAGGTAGAACTAATTTTCCTCACAGTAACTAATGTGGGGCTGTGTTTGGGATTTGTGCTGAAAACAGTGTTGGATAACACAGGGCTGGTTTAGCCACTGCTGAGCAGTGCTTACACAGAACTGAGGGCTTTTCTGCTTCTCACACTGCCCCCCCAGTGAGTGGGTTGGGATGCACAAGGAGCTGGCAGGGGACAAAGCCAGGACAGCTGACCCCAAGTGACCACAGGGATATCCCACACTATGTGGAGCCCTACTCTGCACATAAAGCTGAGGGAGAAGGTGATGTTCAGAGTGACAGCACTTGTGTTACCAAGCCACAATTACAGCTGATGGAGCCCTGCTTTCCTGGGAATGGCCAAACTCCTGCCTACCCACAGGAAGCAGTGAATGAATTCCTTGTTTTGCTTCGCTTAAGTGTCCAGCTTTTGCTTTACCCTATTAAATTTTCTTTATCTCTACTCACAAGGTTTCTTACCTTTACTCTTCCAATTCTTTGCCCATCCCAGCTGGAGGAGAACAAAGGGGTACATGGTGCTTGGTTGCTGGCTGAAGCTAAGCCATGGCAAGGGGTGAGAAGTTTTGCTATATCGGCACCTATAATTTTTTTCCACATTGCCAAGATATTATTCATGGCAGAGAAAAAAAGATGCATGTTTTCTTGTGAATTAAATCGTGCAGAAGATTTACACAAACATGATTATCCAAGTTCTTAACTTCCTTTCCTAATTAATTTTCATGGTGTGGGAAAAAAAACCTCAACCTTATTAGGTGTCTATTAAAACATTGGTTTGATTTTGTGTAAAATTTATCTTGGAGGGTGCTATGGATCTGCAGCCTAACTAAGACAGGTACTGTACTGCTTGGTGCTGCCCAAGGACATGTGAATGGTGTGCAATACATCAGCTTCTGTAAAGCTGATCAGATGTCTCTGTCCCAAGCTCTGCCAAGTGAAGAAAAGAAGATGGGTTTGTAACTTTACGAGGAGGTTACTGCTTTGCTTCTTTCAGCATTTGCCACTGTTTTGTTAATCTACCAGTCATACATGTGCTTTAAATATTATTTCAAGTGAGTGGGATAGAGGGAGGAGAAGAGGGAGAATTTGGATATGGGGAGGACGGGCATACAAGTTCTTTTCATCTGCAGTGGTTCATGAGGCATATTGACTAGCAGCACTGGGACATTCTGGGCTCTCCTCCTGAAGGATGGGGAGATTATGGCTGTGTCTTTTTCCTCAATCTTTTTTTCCCCTCTCTTGGATCAATTCTTGCCATTTCTCTGGACATCTGCTTATGCGGCAAGGTCTTCAGGGAGGACACTACTTCTCTTGGCATTATATGTAGTGCCTCAGGGGCTTCTGGATGAAGTTGGACTGTCTTGTAACATTAACTGACTTTCTGCCTTGAGGTGGTTTTACCTTTAATCCTCAGAGTGTGGCTGTCCCTTGATCTTTTAGGACAGAAATATAGTGGCACAGATAAAAATTTTTTAATTTGACAAAAAATATAAATTAACGTGTGTGCACAGTATGACCACAGTTCAGATCCCTAAAGTCAGGCTAACTCTATTTTTAACCATGCAAAGTAGAACTTTGTTAACATATGTGGGGAGTGGATTTTTTGTCTTTAATATCACAAGCATTAGACACAGATCTTCACAGAGTTCACTTTAATCCAGGCTTTTCCCATCTGTCAAGGAGCTGCAAAATTAGGACACATCCCATCCATCGCTTAGTGGGGAGCAGAAGGGAAGTAGAGGGCTCTGCCTGAAGGGCTGCTGCAGGTGGTTTGCAACAATGTCACCAAAGATCTGTACAACAAAACAGCACCGAGGACATGTTTTCCATGTGTACATATTTTCTGGGATGTTTGCCTTAGTCTGCCTTCAGCTTGGGCCCCTGCACAGAATGGCCATTCACAGGTGCAGAGGATTAGGTGTGATGCTGCTGTACCTCTACCACCCAAATTTCATTTGGAAGGGAGTTTGCCGTGGGGCTGCTTAATGATGCAAACCAAAGTGGAGATCAGAGCTGCTTTGAAAGTACACTCCCTTCTGAACTCTTAACAAAAACAAAACAAACAAAAAAAAGGTAGGGGTAAGGCAGGAGGAGAAAAGAAAACGTCCCTACTTTCCTGGTGAGGAGGTCCTATGTGCTTAACAAATTCTGGAAAATGAGACTGCTCTTTGTTTCAGTGCCTGAATGTGGATTTGCACCCCAAATTCTTCTGTGCAGCATGTTTTCAAGGGGAAGACATGGGACCAGATGAGAGAAACATTAGACCTGCCTATTTTGTGATATTCAAGTATTGTCAGTTTTCCCTCTTTTTTTTTTTCTCCTCTGAAAAAGGGCATGGTCTCCCCAAAAACTCTGAATGGACAGCTTTGGACTGAGCAGGGAGATGGAGCCAGTTGCCCCCAGGAGTTTGATTTCTTTTCAGTGCCTCTAGTTCCTGTTTTTCTGTGGCTCTTCTGACAAGCTTCTATTATGTGTGTGCTGCTGTTTCACCATGGATATGGCCTTAATTTGTGTATATTTTGGATAGTTGTGCATTTTTCAGTTGGCCAAAATGTTTGGGATCCATGTGATTCTTACAGAAATTTCCACTTGCACAGGTGGAAAGATAATGCAGATGGTTTCTGAATTAGAAATTTACCATACACCCATTTTGCCCTTCAATCTAAAGCCACATTGTTACAGAAACACAGAAGCACTGTGGTACATCCTCCGTCTTACATGCTCTAAACCAACATAAGGTGAACTAGTGTGGAGTGAATTTGAGGAAGCAGACATTCTTCCTATGTGGAGTCTGAAAATCAAGTATTTAATTGATGGAAGCAATTTTTCTACCCTTGAAGTATTGACATTCTCAATTACAGTGGAAACATCAAAGCCTTCTGCATGAAGCTTCAGCCAGCCCTTGAAACATATGGTGGAATATTTTTGCGCTGCTGCTGCTTTGCTGTGGTGTATTGGATTTGCACTGGCATCATTTTCTTCCATTAGTTAGGCTTACCCTACTTCACCTTTCCAATTTATTGGAACTTAACTGTTCATTGTCAACTGACTCAGGAATTCAGAGCCACACTCCGTAGCCAACATAAGGCCTGAAGTTAATAAATTTAAACCCATGAAGTAGAATAAATTAGAACTAGTATGTTAATGTTGATAACTTTTACCGCAGAACTCTTATTACATCTGTCTTGGAGATTTTAATTTTATTTTTAGATGTACTTCATGCACATCATATTGTATATATGCATCATATCACAACTCTTCTTTTTCCTTACAGAGGGCTAATGGGAAAACATGAGGATTTGTAAAAATAAAAGCTTTGCATTCACTGAAATGGAAATTATATAATTTCATCTTCTGGTAAAGACTTTTGCTGAAATTCTCATAAACAGTAAGAGGAGAAAAAAAAAAGGAAAACGTGTCCAGATGTGGCTGAGAGAAAAGCTCTTTATTTCCTTAGAATAGAGAGTTTTTTTCTCTCTCCCTCCCTGCTCATACTGGCAAAATAGCCAGCTAGTAGTAGGATGTGCAGGCAAACCTTCCATAAGCCAACATCTGTTGAGCATTATGGGGAAAAAAGGGTCTCAGAACTGTGTGTGCTTTTGCTACATCAATTAATTTAGTTTGGGCAGCTGGGGGAGTGGGAATGTGAGAAACCCAGTTACCTGCAGAGACCTTGTCTGAACTTATTGATCTCTCCTTCGGCTGGATTGTTATTGATGCGAGTTTCCAGTGCTGCTCTTGGCCTTAAGGGAAACAGCACAAGCACATCAGTGGATTCTCTCTTCTCTTGTCCTCACCCCTCAAGATCTGTGGTGATCAGGTATCGAAATTCCAACTTGTTTTGAAAGGACTGGAGAAGGAGACTGCTGTGGCACCCCTTCTATGGAAGGAGTGGTAAGACTTTTGGGAAAGGTGGTCTAAGACCAGCTGAAAGACTACACTGGCATTTTCTTTTGCTGTTGTAAGACTCTAAAATGACAGGCTGAGAGTTGGCACCTTTGAGGTCTTGGTAGGTGTTCTCCCCAGCTGCTTGGTGGGTCTCTGTTGGATTTCTTCAGCCCAGAGAGAGATTTTGGGGTGGGTTATCAATAAAGATTGAGGACTGGGCCCAATAGTGAGCCTGGGTATCACCAATTGTGTGCAAGCACAGAGGCCCTGGAGATAAATGTGTCCAGGGCTGTTGGGCCACATCACGGCTTTCTGAAGCCACTTGACCCCTTGTCATGCTGGTGGGTCTCTCGTGAACCTTCCTTTAATCCTCTACCTTGGCACACCTTTTCTGACACGATTTTGGTATCAAGGAATTCAAGGAATTCTGTTTTATTTTGCAAATAGCTGTTGAGCACTTTTGGAAGGAGGGGGAAAAAGCATTGAGGGAGGTATCCTGGAATCTTTTTTCAGCCCCATTCCACCCCCATTTCTTTTCAACACCACACCAAACTCCTCTGTCTATTCTTCCAAGTTCTGGAAACTGAGGAGGGAAAACGGGATAGAAAATGGTAACTGGAGTAACACTGAGTGGTCTTGAAAAAAAAGTCCATGTGTTTTGCTAGCACCTCCCTTGTATTGCATCTCAGATTAAATGGCTGGATGTCATGAGGTTATTGCACATGGCACTGCTCCACGATTTCTGAGGGCTGTTCAGTTGTTTGAATTCCCACATACAAAGAACTGGCCATAACACTGTTTTTGTTGAAAAAATTGTCTCCTTATACTTCACGTTGGAAAACGAAAAAACTGACGTTGATTAAGTATGGATAAATGCAGATGGCAGAAAAAACCCTTTATGAATGGCACAGGATGAAGGAGCCAGAAGTGGTACTCCAGCCATTCTGCTCTTAACTATCCATGTTAGACAGGGGAACAAGTAGGATTGTAAGGGCATACTGTTCTGTGTCTGTTAGAGAGAAACTAAGTAATGGAGAGGTTAAACATTTTCTCTGTCTTGTGCATGTTCTTACATCCCCGTTTCTCTCTCTGCATTGTGCCTTAGTATCAAAGCTTTATTTTCCTTGCTGTTAAAATTTTTCTGTTATATTATATATAAAAAACCAGGAAAATGTTATAATACATATCTGATTATACAAACTACACTGTTAGTTATACTTGTGGTTTGGTGTCTGGTGATGTAGGGTTTTTTTCTTAACTTTTTTTTTTTTTTAGGTCAGAAGACGGTGTTGATAAATCTAAATCAAAACCAAATGGGTAAATAAACCCCCGCTTTTTTTGGACTGACTCCTCTCTTTTGTCTCCACTCCCCAGTTCTTTTGCACAAGAGCAAACACTGTTTTACTGAAACTTTGTAGAAAAGCAAAGGAAATAAATAGATATCATCCCCAGAGAGGATAAAGAGAAATTTCTTGCATCCCTTCATACTCTTTTTATCAGTAATTAAGATGCTTATGAAGTAGCAGGAGATTTAAATGAATTTTCCTTTGGCGTGGGAGGAAATATGAACAAACTCATGGAATAGGTACAAAATAGGTGCGGATGTCAGAATCTTCTATATATACAGAATTTACCATAACATTTTTTCTGGATATTTTTTATTTATTTCCTCCCAGATGGCTAGCTCATGTAGGAAACTTGTATGAAGGTACTGAAAAGCTTTGTGGCTGAGCCAGGGACTGAACTTGGCTCTCTTTGTTCTTAGATAATCATACTCAAGACTTTATGTCCATCTTTATGCCACTGTTTGGCTACCCCTCCCCAGCTGGGGGCAAGTCCCTGTCAGCTGGCTGCCCAGCTTCTTTCTGTTCCCCATTCCTTTAATAGGATTGGTGACTACTCACAAATAGGAAAGAAACCAGATGCTTGTTAAAGTTATCATGTTGTTAAAAGATAAGATTGCTGGAGAACTATTTGTTCAGATGTCTCTGGCTTGAAGTCTAGGTTTTGCAAGATTGATTCCTTGGACAGAGTTATTGGCCACTCAGGGGCTTGAAAGTCTTTGCATGTTTAGATATTTTTCTGCTGCAATGAAAGTCTTTGCAATATACTTGGCTTGCACAGTAAAGAGGCACTTACATAAACAAACAGGTAATAACTAGATTCTTCTTAGTATGAACTATTCTAAATGCATTTGTTGTAAAAAATAGATAATTTGCCTCCTGTGCATATGGGAAAGGCTTTGAGCATTTTGCTTGCCTGTGCTTTCTAGCTCTATTATTGTCACCCTTCTATGATGTCTTTTGTGTCAATAAAATGAATCTAATTTATTAAATGCAAAATTATTCCTCTGCTGATACTACTTTAAATGTAAAAAAACACATGTCAAAAGAACATGAGTAGAAGTAGAGAGAATGTCTTGCTTGTGTTCAGGTATGTGGCCCTGATTCATATAGAAACCTGTTGAGTTTTAATGTCATGCTTTGTCTTATTGCTCAGGGTGTTTCTTTTCCTATGTTTAAACTGGGCTTTTGCTCTGCAAATTCTTCAGCTGCTCTCTAGTGAGAGATGCAAACATCCCTTAAATGTTCTAGGAGAACACGTAGATGTCTGAAAGCATCAATGCAAGCCTGGATAAGAGTAGTGTAGAGGAATTTTTGGCAGGGGAGTGGCAGGGAAACAAGAAACTAGAAATATGATGACATCAATCTACTTTGGGTTTTGATAAATCAAAGGGAAGCAATTTTGACTTGAAACAGACCATAGCACTGTGAGCACTTTAGGCAAATTCTTCTTCCATGCCTTAAATCTGCTTTGAGGTTTTTATAAACTTGACTGCAATAAATGTGTGCATGTAAATTAAAGATATTACACAGGCCTACATTTCACAGAGTGTTTGTAACTTTGAAGTCCAAAAAATCCGAAGATTAAATCTTTTACATTTGATACCATTCTCTTGAATGGTATTGATACCATTCTCCATACCATGATTCCATTCTCTTGATGGAATTTGATACCATACATTTGATACAAGTCTCTTGCGAGTCCTTGGGCTTTGTTTAATGAAAGTGTGTAAATGTGAGGCTGAAAGACGTACAGAAGCAAGCTGCTTTTCCTTGTGAGAGAAATCCATTTCTATTTTATGCTGCAGACTCTGCAATATCTGTCTCACCTGGTACACCTTAGAGATCACCTCTGTGAAGACAATGGTGGTATGCTGTCAGCTCTCTGCAATGTTTTGGGTTGAGGGTCCAAGCATGGGAGGGATTTGTTTTACCAGTGATATAAAGTGATAGATTTCCCTAGAGTTTTTCCTCACTACTTTTTTTCAGTCTCTGGTGTCATAAATCAAGCCATTTTTAGTAATTTACTTATTTTTTACTGGTTGCATGCAGTTTAAAAATATTTTTCAACCCCTTTCTGTAAGATTGGGGTAGGACGTATCTTGTCAGAAAGGGGTTAAGTAAACTTCAGAGAAAGATTAGATGCTTGAAGAAACAGTGCTCCTTTTCTTCAACCCCAGATATGTTTCTTCCTTTCCTTTGTGTTTTTAGTTTTGAAGTATGATTAAAAAATATTTATGTACTACAAGTTGATATCTGCTCAGTTTCGTGTTCCTTGCATTAGTACCTAAAGGGGATTTGAAAGAGAGCTGGAGAGGGATTTTTTCCAAGGGCATGAGGTGATGGGACAAGAAGGAAGGGCTTTAAATTGAAGGAGGGTAGTTAAGATTAGATATGAAGTAGAAATTCTTGCCTGTGAGGGTGGTGAGGCACTGGAACAGGTTTCCCAGAGAACCTGTGGCTGCCCCATACCTGAAAGCATTCAAGACCAGGTTGAATGGGACTCTGAACAACCTGATCTAGTGAAAGGTGTCCTGGCCCATGGCAGGGGGTTGGAACAAGATGTTCTTTGAGGTCCCTTCTAACCCAAACCATTCATGATTCTTCTGAAGCTACTGTGCCCCCTGGATACTCTTCTGATGGATATTTCAAGCAACAGTATTGGATTCTCTGTGGGAGGCAGGCTTTTAATTGGCATTGGTATTTTAATTAAATTCCATCTAGTGCTGTAGTTCCCATTATTAATTACATGGGATATCCCTGAATGCTGAGAGATAAAACCTGCTCTGTTTTCTCTGCAGGCAGAGTCCAGCACCACTGGAGTGGTGACCAGGCCATTGCAATAGTGGCCAGACCTCAGTGAGGTCTCTCGCCTGCCAGGAGTGACCTGGCTGGGTGATGCCCGTGCTTATTGCTCCAGCTGTGCAGTTCTCAGGGTGGCAGGGCCTAAAATTATGCCACATTAGTGAAACATACTTAGTGATAATTATAAACCCAGCTTAAAAGTAGGCTGGTGAGGGTTCTGGTCAGGAGGAACACACCTCTATATTTTTTCCTGGCAGCTGTGGACATCAGGAAAGCAAATCCCCTCTCCCAGACTGTTCATCAGACATTCCCTGAGCAGCAACTGTTCTAGAGAGAAAGAGAAACCCTAAAGCCTTAGCACCACACAAACTGACAGGGGGCTGCCCTAAGCCATGCCTCAGCCCAACACTGTCCCTTCCCAGGATGCTCCCCGTGATCTGATCTGTCCCTTACCTTACTTAAAATTGACTCCCCCCCCGCCTTGTGTTCTTTTCTCCTCTGTGCCCCTTTCTTCCTTTGTAAAATGTAGAAGTCTAGTTCTGAGTTAGGTCAGCCTAAAATATCACTGGTATTACCAAATACCTTGTCTAGCTGGTAGCATGAAGTACAGGAGGGAGTTTTAAGTTTGTTTTAATGACAGAGTCAGTTTTTGTTCTTCTAAGAGCATTTTTCCCTTGATTTCTTTCCCCTGATATCTCCCTCCTTAGTGCGAGTTCCAGGCACTTCGGGACAGACCCAAACTGCAGTTTCTCTCTCAATATGTTTCTACTGTTTTGTTTCTACTGACAGCAAAATACCTCAGAATACCTCTATTATTTGCCATGGAATTAATTAATGCCACTATGGGCAGTGTAATTAAACAACAGAGAAAACACTGGATATCCAAAATGGGGGCAAAAGTTTCTTTATGACAGGAGAGCAAACACTTTAAGCTGGTCTGAGATTAAGAACTACAATTTGTTTTACCTTTGGAAAAGAGTCTAATAAAAACATCTGTGAGGAAATACTGTGTCACACTTGAAATACTTGCATACCAGAAGACTTGAAAGTGTTCTTATTACCAGAGATTCCAAGTACCTTTCTCTTCCTAGTTTCAGCTTTTTGCCTTTGAAGATATTTAAAAGAATGGAAAAACATTAGTAAAGTCCCTTTTCATCTCCTCTCCTACCCTTTTCCAGTCATAATAATCTGCTACTTTTAAAGTTTGGCTTTGTGATTCATTAGAGAAACACAAATGCTTCTCTTCCGAGGTATAAAGAATATGTTAGTAAATGGATACAGAGAAACTTGCTGCCCACCCTTCTTTTTTTTTTTTTTTCCCCTCTTTTTAAAATTAGTTTTGTTCAACATCTTTTCATCTAGAATTTTCCAGGAGGTTTCTTTGCCTACAGACAGCTGGCAAAATTATACAGATAATTTATAGAGGAGAAGAAGGCAAACAGGACAAAAGGAACAGCTGTATTGGTGACCCCATTCCATACATCTTGACTGGTTGAGCCTGGCAGGAGTTTTGCTCCGCTGGTTTGGGCGTCCAGAGCAGGCAGAAACTGTGTTTTGCTTGATGTATATTTTAGTGAGGCTACAATGTAGCCTAATAATGAATTGCATCCTCCCTCACTTAAAGGAGGAAGAGCTGTTTTTCTAAACCTAAATCTGCTGAAATCTGACTGTAGACCCCTGATTAATGTGCTGAGGAGAAGCACACAGTTTGTTGTGCCTCAAAGAAGGTGGACCCACCTCTCTTGTGAATGACAAGTGCAAAAGGAATCCATGAGGTGCTCTACAAGGTTACGCCTTCCTGGAAAATATGGCACAGAAGAAGAAGTTTTACATTTAAAAACCAAACAAATAAAAATTAACAAAGCTATTTTGGCTTGATCTAATTTTAATTTTAATAGAAAAACATTTACAACAATGACAGACTGGAAGGAAACAACGATTGAGGAGAGCCAAAGGGAAGGGCATTGCTGGATATTTACAGTTTGAACTGAATGATCCATTCTTTCTATACAGGACTTCACAATCTCATCATGGTATATGGAAAAGTTATAGCTGTGAGTCATAACCAGGAAAATAGCAAAATATAGCCCATATGGATAGTAGTCCATGGTTTTCTTTCTAGCAGGATCACAAGGACTTTGTTGTAAATAGAGATAATCTGGTGACTGTGCTTGTCCATCAAATCAGAAATAATTTGACATGTGGTGAGCAAAAGAAAAGAGGCACATCAACTCTAAAGTAGGATGTGAGAATAGTGAAAGAGGGTGAGTGAAGTTGTAGGAGTTTGTTCTTGCCTTTTATATAAACATAAGTAGAGGGGCTGCTAAACTAGAGGGACTTCAGCAGGTACTCCCTTTATAAATGTCTTGATGACAGAATATTTATAAATCTTTTTAAAATGGTGAGAAAATTTCTGCTTGAAATCTATCTCTGCATTAAAGCCTCAGTACGTGAGCAATTAGAAAAAAGTAAACCAAAACAGATTTTTAAACTTTTATGGAGTTTCAGCTTGGGTTTGTTGGCTCTGTGTTTCTTCTTTAGCTGTTCAACAAGTGTTTTCAGCTTTTTATGAGTACACAGATGTGTCACAATAAGGAGTGGATAGAGTTGGGCTTTTTGTACCCACTTGGCAAAAAGGAAACAGAAAAAGGAGAAGTAAAAAAAAAAAAAAAATTCTTCATTTTGAAAAGAACACAGTACCTATAATCATCACTCAGTTTGTGACTTAAAAACATGTGCTGAATAAAGAATTGATTTCAGCAGTGTATTTGTTCTGTCTGCCTTGCAGGACTCACTTGAGAGAGGGCCTAGATTACCTGTATCATTAATATCTGCTAGGCTCTTAATTGCTGCTCTTCTAGCAGATGTCTTGCTTATCACTTTTCCAATTCTTTGGTGCCAACCTGCAGAAAAAGAGTGTTTTATAAGGCTTTGTTGCACTGTTGAAGAGCAATTGAATTTTAAAGTTCTCTGAAGGGGAAGGTGGGCTAGAGTATTGAGGTGTGTATGACTGAATGCTGCCCTTTAGCTTTCATCAACTTGTGTGCAAGGAAAATGAAAAGAGAAAGACATAGAAATGTATTTGCTGTGTTTGTGGACGTGTGGCTTTTCTTCTCTCAGAGATGTGCTTCTTGCTCTTGGAGCAACCTGTGCTACTTTTATTGCTGAAAACAGATGCACTTAGGCTTTGCATTATGTTCTGATGTATTGTGTGTGTTATTAAGGAGCCCATTGCTAGCTCTGCTCTGGAGAGTGCCTGCTTCACATAGAGATGGAGCTGGGGAAGCCATGTGGTAGGGAAAGAAATATGCTTATCTGGTAACCTGAGCTTTGGTTCAATCAGTTCCTCATGCACAGGAACCCCATGAAATGTCTCTGCTGTGAACCTGCCTCCAAAGAGAGGGGAGAAGAACAAGGGTTTTAGCCTTGGCCTACAGGGAAGTGACAGAGTAGGGTTTTTTCTGATTGAGAACTGTCTCCTGGTATCTGTAGAGTGGATTCCATAATCCTGTACTGTCTTTGAAAAAGGTAGCTGTGCTTTTTTCTTACCCTTGTTGTTCCTTGGGTTTTGAGAAAGGGCTCCTGTAGCCCCAGAAGGTGTTGACAGCCCTAGCCCAGGTGGGAGGCAGGGGCTCTGTCCCTTCTTGCTCCTGCCAGCTCTCGTGTGCTGAGGTTTGCAAGGACCAAAGACCCTGGGTCTGCTGCTGCTTCTTCTGGTCGGGGAGCTGCCTTTGTTTTTTCCCCCATGAAGCTATTTTGTTGGTAGAAATAATTTCTTCAAAGGCCCAAGAATCGGCCTGGCACTGGCAAAGTTTGTTGCTCTTAAGAGACTTCAGAATAGCATATTTCTTTCTGTTTTCCAGGGCAAGGTCTTGTGGTCAAAAGTTGTCTGTGCTGGCATGTGAGGTGGTGTGTGGGGCTCCTTCTGGTCTCCTGCAGCTGAGCAACAGGCTGGTGGCTTCTTTTACCACTCCAATTAGCCCTTTCATGTCTGTGCATTTGTAAGCTGACACTGAGGAACCTGAATTGCTAAAGGTCTGCCTGATCAAGGGAAGAAGAAAACCTCATGTTTTTCATAACTATAGCGGCTGGTTTGGCTGTTTCAGCCTTTGCATAAACTTAGTTTCATTTGGAGAAACTTCTAAATTTTGTCTCCAAGTTTCATGCAAGAGACTTGTGGTTGTGATTTTCATCCAGTATGAAAGAAAAGAAAGGAAGTAGGAGACACTTCTCAGAACTATTATCATTAAATATAAGTCACAAAAGAAAAATAGAAGGAAGTAGCCCCATGAGTGAACCCAGATAATCTTTTTCCTACTGTGATACATAGTTTTTCCTTCTCCTTCTCTGATACTGTCTTTTACATGATAAGGTTAAAATACTTGCACTGTCTAGTAAAAGCACTTTATACTTTCCAGAATCACTACTATTAAAGTAATTTACATTCAGTTGCTGAACCAAAGTAGTTATGTCATCAAAAGTTCAGTAAGATTGCTGTAACTGCATCTAAACAAGTGTTGTTGACAGTGTAGGAATATTGCAAAAAAAAAAAAAAAATTCTATTTCTAATCAACTCTGTTACATAGACAGGAATTTCCTAGTTTGACCTGAACTGGAACACTGTATGCATGTGACTGTATATCTATTTGTTTATCTACCTCCATTCATATATAAATGTATAAATTATTTTTTGTCAGAAATCATACTACCAAGCTGCTGCTTTCTGCTTTCAGTAAAATAATATACTTTAAAAAACCAAAAAAGGTCAAAAAGACACTTTGCCATCAGTTTACCTGACTTGACCTTAATCTTATCCAGAAGTTAAACACTGGAGTTTACTAATCAAGATAAAGCAAGAATCATTTGCAGGAGTAAGGCAAGTATCATTTGTCTTGGGAAGACTAGATATAAGCTAAGAGACACTAGAAAGTGTCTCTTGGCATATAGAAGGAGCCCAAATAACCTTTTAATGGCAAATATCAGGCATGATCTGATACCTCCTTCCACGTTTCTCATGAGCTCAATGAATATAAAGAGTGAGACGTTGAGCTCAAGCCAAACTCATTGATCTGGGGGGAGTCCCACCAGCTTCTTGTGCTCTGCCTATGTGGTGACGTGGGCTTCTCCACAGTGGGTAACAAGCCTGTCCCTGTTCTTCAGGATTCAGTGCCCATTCAAACACCCAGTGCTGATGTGTGCTGGTCTTTCCCCCTTCCACAGCAAGGAGCCCACCTCTGCCAGCCTCCAGCTCTTCCTCCGAAGGAACCGAGCACTCTGCAGCCTCACTGTCACTGGCACCAGCTTTCTTGGGAAGTTACTGGAAACCTACTTGTTTCTGATTTGCTCCAGCACTCCTAGTAGATCCAGCAGCCAGCTGAAAGCTGTCAGTGAGCTTTAGGTCACAGCAGGTGCCTATTGACTAGCAAAAAACATTTTGAGTATTTGGTCTCTGTTTCATTTACTGGTTTGAAGTCTGTGCTGCTTTGTATTTTCTCACGAGGTGTGACAGTCTCTCATGAATGACTTTTATATCTTCCTGTGCCAGAAGCCATGCAGCACCTCGTTTTGTGAGCTTCAAAACCTTTGCAGCAAGAGTCTTTACAATTCTTTATGCTGTGGCTGTGAACGCTGTGAATTTAGGAACATTTTGTTCAAAGGCCAGGGCATATGCTAACCCTGCAGAGGCTGGATTTAAAAGCACAATGTTTGTTACCCCAGGCACTGAAAGGAGTTGTGTGGCACTGTGTTCTCATGGGATTTTGTGTCGGTTAATTTTTATGAAAATTTTTATAATTTTTATATATAAAGGGAGGTAGATTTTGCAAATACCTGCTAACATTTCCTACTATGTTAGCCTTAGATTTTGAAAATTATTTTGCTTTGGTTTGCTTGTTTCTTAGTAGAAATCATGTAGCTCAGAGAATAAAAGGAAAACCAGAACAGCACAACTGCTGAACAGAAAATTTATGAAAAGAAAATCAGTCCAAGTTGTTTTACTCAAATGATGATGAAATTACCTATGAATGTATATTTTCACTATATGACCAGTTTTATATATGGCTCAATAATATTCCTCATAGAAAGTCTGTTCTGTTCCCCCTTGCCAGCTGCTAAATAAATTACTAGGGAATAATTATTTTGTTATTCAGACAGATCTATTCTGCACAAGGGTGTCTGTGTACTGTCACCAAATAATCAATTTTGCTGCTTTGCATCCAGTGTAGGTATGTGCTTCTGAAGTTTGAAAGAGTTTGATCCCATGTCTTTGTGAAATCTACATTGTAAGGTTACAAAGGGGGGAAATATTTCTCTTTAGAAAATTCTGCTTCAAAATGATGTAGAAAGATAAGCTAAATCTTCACAACAGACACTTTTCAATGTATTTTAGATACATTGAAAACAACATTTGATTTCTAAATGGTCAGTGTAGAAACACATTGAGAGTTGATTAAAATACACTCAAAAACATGTTGCTTGACAAACACGTTACACTGGTGACAGTCTTTTTGGAAACTGCATTTCAATGTTTTGATAAAATGGGCTTTGAAGTATGACACATTATCCTCCTGTCAGTGGTCAGAAATCTGAATAAACTGTGATGGATTGCATAGCTCAAGGGAATGAATACATAAAACTAGTTCATAGCTTGCAAATTTGGCTGTTTGATATTCAATCATAACTGTTTTGTAACTAAAAACGCAAAAGCAGGACTGAAAAACTCTGGACCTCCACTTAAGTATAGATATGTATATGTAACAAAGTATTTTGGATCACCTCAAAAAAACCCAAAACAAAAAAGAATAGTCTGATACTTTGCATCTTCTGTGAAATGTTGTATAGATACTTTGTTCTCTTTCTGAAATCAGTTGTAATGCATATTAAATAGCTATGGGTAGGGTTATAAAAAACCAATTTACGATAGAGTTTGTTAGTAATATGGACATAAAATTACTTAGGATGTTTTAGAGAGGATTTTTCAGGAGAAATGAGTTTGGCTGGCTAAATGTGATATAAAGGATACTGTGACTTCAGTCACAAGGTGACAGGTTACCATTCTATATTCAAGGGCAAAAGAACAGCAATATTTTTGGTTGCTAATTATTGTCATTAGCAAGTTTAACCAAGGGGTTATGCATTGGCCATAAAACCCCACTAAAGTATGACTCAAGTGGTTTGCTCATGTCACCAGAATTCCAAGATAAATGTGGCAAAAAGGATCAGCCATCATGTATTATATATCTACAGACAGTGCACATTTTTCTCCCACTCCACTTCGGGAGTGAGACTTCTCTAGATGACAGTTATGGAAAGTCTGAAGTGTCTGGAATGTGCAAAAATAGAAAGTTCTGAATGCACTTAATAAAAGTTTAATTTGTGAGTTATATGAGCATAGAAATAACTACTGGTGTGTGAAACCCAAAGGTGCATAAGTTCAGGCAAAGTTTTATATATGAACTTTTTACAGATTTCATTCTTTTTTGTGATATAGGCTTTATATCTCTTTTATTCCTTTTTTCTTACCCTGTTCTTCCATTTTTTTAATGCATAAATTATTCTGTTTGTTTATAGCAGACCTTAAACCACTCTCTTATTGGTGTTTCAAACAAGTTTATCTTTTATACCAGTATGCTCTGGTGGTGCAGGGGTCTAATGTGTTTTGTTAGCCTTTTTTTTTTTTTTTTTTTTTTTTCCCAGTTGTTTTCTTTTCTCCTTTTTCTGTTATGGACTTTGGGAAGGGTGTCCTGTACAGATCTTAGGTCTTTCTCTAACTTGATTGCTTTGTTTCTGAGTTAATTCTTTCCCAGACTTTCATTTTGCTGTGCAGGATTTTATCACAGAGTCTTTGCAGGCCTGCCAGGACTCAGCATGAACTTCCTGTGAGTTTTGGCTTGTCTTGCTCTCACAGTAGGGAACTCTTATCAATCACTGTTCAACCCAAGTCTTGATGATTAGTGTGGGGATCTTACAGATTTACAGAGCTTAAAGAAAAGATGTAAGTAATACTGTATGGTTTGTGTGGTTCCCTAATTTCTCTCAAAGGCTTCCATGCCAGTGAGAATTGTGTATATAGAAAAGCAGAACCAAACCTTGATGAGTAGCAGTAAGCAAGTACTGGGAATAAAGTGAGAGATTATTACTATAGCAGTGTTCTGAAGATATGTAGGAAGCAGATGGACCTGGGTAAAAAACCAGAATTTTGTCACTTATCTGTTGTACTGGCATCATTAAAATTGGCATTTTTTCTTTTTTTTTTTGTGTGGATCCTGAAGTCCTTTTGCATAGTTTGCCAATTATTTGCCTTCTTCAAGGGAGGCATTGGGAAGAGCTTGCTGATAAGTATTGGCTAAAGGTAACTCTTATTTCTAAGCTCCACAGGAAGCATATCCTTGTTATATGTTCAAGTTGTGATTGGAGAGTCCCAGACAGACCTTTTAAGAGAGGCAATTTCTCCTCTTATTGGACCTGATTTTGATGTTTGCCCTGGTGTAAGTTGTGAGTAACCTACAGATGCTCTTCTTTTTGCATTGAATATAAAAGTAGAAAAAGTGAAGAAAGAGCTGTGTTTGCTGGATCTGAGAAAGTAATTCCCTGACCTCTGGTACTCCTTATTTCCTGTCATATTTCATTATAATTCCTCAAGATAGTGTTGAGACAGTGCAGTTCTACTGTTCAAAGTCATGCCTGTCTCAGATCACGAGTGACTCAATCTATGTACATGTGTAAGCACCAGTGTCCCCTGACTCTTCAGTCCTCTCTGCTGAAGAAAAAATACATCAGCTCTTAAGTGCTTTTAAAAACTTGCTCTAGGTCCAGAGCCTAATTGCTCTCCAGTGCATGTGTGGCCTGGCTGAGCTCCCAAGGTGTAAAAGGCATTATGATCATGTGGCAGGCTGTGCTACTTTGATGAAGTTAAAAGAGAAGGCAGAAAGTAAGAAGTGAGATTTTGTGTAGGGATTGAAAAGCTATGGGGATTTCTGGTAGATATGTGGGAAGATCCAGGTCTGAGAGAGAGTGATGTTGGGCGAGGTGGGGAAATGTGGGAGATCCATCAGCCCTTCACAACAGGAGCCCGAGGGGGAGGTGGAAAGGGCTTCTGCTGGGAGGGTGGCCTAACTGTGGACACCTGTGCTGCCTTGGGGGACACAGTGACTTCGGTTAAGACGATGGGAGGAGGAGGAGAATAAGAAAGAATGTGTGTTTATTAGCCTGGGGCGGTGGATACTTCTATTTCTTTCCATAGAACAGGTGCCAGCGGTAGGTGCCCTGAAATGGGGTGGTTGCTAACTCAGCATTCAAAGTTTGGTTTCCTCATGCAACTAGAAAATTATAATGCCTTTCATGGTATGGTGTTTTACACACATGGAGTTACAAACCTTTTCATAGATACTACTGGAAGTGTCTTTATGGCTGCAGTTTTTCATGTGTAGTATAGGAAACAGCATCTAAAGGTGCAGCTTGCATGAGGCTCCATCTCTCCTTGGTTTCCTGTGCTTATTGTATTCTTTCAAGTTTCACTTGCCTCACTCAAGCTCTGCATGTCAGCTGGACTGGCAAAGAAGGCATTGGAAACTGAAAAAAAGGGCAAATACAGTATTAATAGTTAGGAGGAGGAAGAATCTAGAAAATGCATTAATGTTCATGAGAAAAAACAAGGTAAGGAAATTTATGGAACAAAAAAAAGCTAGGATATAGTCTTCATATAGTATGTCAAAGGAAAAAAACAGCTAATTAAACTCACTGTCACACTGTTTCAAGAGGTGGAGTCAGGGATGAATAGCACAAAGCAACTAAAGCTATTAATGTAAAAAAAATTATCTTTATTTAGAAACCAGCAACACTGGGAAATTGGCAAGGTAGAGGGACAGCTTTGAGGCATACTTGAATTTTCTAACATTTTGGAGTATTACTTGATTATTTTTCCCCTATATTTAATTGATAGGAAAAAGCTGTGAATCATAAGAATTATTTGGTAGAATGGCTTCTAAAGGTCTGATAAAAACAGCAACCCTTTAACTAACTCTCTGATTGTTCAGACTGTCTACTTTTCATGTGATGAAAATTTGTTCCTTGACAATAAACTTTTTCTGCTCTGATTTCAATTTGTTTCCTTGCTATCCTAGTTTATGGACTTGCTGACAGTGATGGTTGAAGATCTTCACCATTCTGTGAGGAGCTTGTACTTGTTACTGGCATGAAGAAAGATTTTTGAGGGGTAATACTGAGTGAAAGCAAGTCGTTCTAACACTACTTCTTTTCTCTTTTTTCCCATTTTTTCCTTTTGCCTTTTCCCATTTATTTTCCTTTTTTAAATCTCCTTCCTTAACCCAGGACTTTTGATGGGCTGCACTCTAGGTTCTATTTATTCCATCTACATTTCTGATTTTGGTCTGAAGGGAACTATTGTAATCAAATAATTCCCATACAGTCCAAGTAATTATTCTGACTGAACTACAAGATTTTTTTTTTTTTTCAATGTATTGTGGATCTGGGATTAACACTCTTTCTGAGCACTTTCATCTAAAATCCCCTCTGTTCCAAGGACAGTTGTGTTGAATATAAGCTGCTGAATATAGGCTTCCTCTCTTAAAATGGGAGATTTGTCTGTATGCTGACAGACTGGACTTATGATTGTTTGAAAGCTTGTTGGTTTTCCTGTTCTTTAAGGTCCAACTAGACATGTTTAATTTTGTGATCTTTGCTGCTTTGATCATTTAAAGGGAAGCCCTTGGACAAGAAAGAAAATGATTAAACTGGTTGTTTATGGTGTATGGAAGCCTGGATTTGTGAGCAGTGTTTCTCTACAGATGGTGTCCTTAGAACACCTTTGAGAAATTTTCACGTGTACTGGTTCATGTACCTGTGAATGCATTTGAGAAGTCCCAGGTCACAAAAAAAGTAACAGAGTACATTGTGAAATATCACAAACTATTTTAAAATATTATGAAGCTCTTTTTTAAGCATTGCTGGCAGTACAGGAAGGTACTGTACAGGAAAAATGAACTTTGCTGTTTGAGAACATGTGATGTTGGTATAAAGTTTCACAGATTTATGTATACCTTAAGAATTATATAAATATTATCTACATCTCTTGACTAAATAAGAGACCAGACTTCATATACTACATATCACAATATTAAGATAAATACTTCCTTCTTTCATATTAACAGCAAAGTGGAAGAAGGTGTTCATTATGATCATTGCCCCACAGAAATTCAAAATGTTTCATAACAGAAATTAAAATTAAGAGACTAGGCAAATTTTTGAAATGAGTGCTAAAAATAGGTATTTTACAAGGGAAGCTGTTAAGAACTTGAGGAACTAAACTTTTCTCAAAAGCAGTCATAACTTTTGAAATATTACTGAATTTTATATCCAAGAGGCTTTTAAAAAGTGCAGTGGAAATAAGGGTTGACTGTCTGTTTGAAGCATCCATTGGGACTGGATGCTCTGAAGTGCCCCTCAAGCCAGCTGTGCTTCACACAGAGAAGGTAACAAGTTGTGATAATTTCACTCACAGGTAAAGAGCAATATATGCTTGGGTCTTCTGCTAGCAAGGATGTGTTGTTTTGGTGTTTTGGTTTTTTAATGGATAGTTTTCATTTCAAGTGTATGTTTTGCCATCCTCATTCAGTGCAGGGTACTTTTTTGTCAAGCAGACATGAAAGCTCAAAATGAAGAAGTAGTGCTTTAATTGACACATCCCATTGAGTCTCATGCATTCAGTGCAAGCACGCTCCTTGTCCTTGGGCTGTCTGAAGATGTTTGTAACCACAGAATGGTTGGGGCTGAGGGGAACCACAAGATAACCTATCCTAGAACTCCTAATAAAGCAGATTCACTTAGAGCAGGTTGCACAGGATCACCTCCAGGTGGGTTTTAGATATCTCAAGATCTAGGCAGGATGAGAGTCAGAGATGAATCTAAATGCTTGTCTTTAAACTGATGGTTCTAAAACACAATGCAAGCCTTGACAGCAATATGCTTCCTATGAATAATGGAGAAGTCTGCTTTATGAAAAATTCCTAGATTCAAAAAACAATTTTGAAAAAATGACAGAATAACCCTTATTCACTGTAGTCTGTTAGCTAAGAAAGAAAAAGACAGGAGCATAATATGAAGTTCTTTTTGCTGACAACCAAATCAAAAATATCATCCCACTGGGCACACAAACACACAGTTTGGAGGAAAATATACAGGTGAGGACTGTACATTGCATCCTGTTCCTTCCCACAAGGGGAGCTGAGTGTATTTAAGGGCCTCATCTCTGTGAGTTAGTAATGTGGGCAGGAATGGTGAAATGATGCAAAGCACTGTTTATGACCTCTGTCTCCACTTCTGATGGTGGTTAGCCTCTGTGGCCATGTTGGCTTACTCAGACAGCATTTCTGTGTCTGCTCTCTGCTCAGATGGGTGTAGTGATCCCTGGTGAGCAAATGGTCATTGTTTTCCATTAGTAAAATGCTGCTGTTTGTGATAACTGGGGAGGAGTGGAAATATCCCAAATTCCCTCAAGACCTTCTCAGATACTTGCAATAAACTGTGTGGGTTTCAGTCTTGTGTTGGAGGCTCTCGTAGGAGGCCTTGTTGTAAGCAATCTTTGGAGAATTAAGAATGAGAATAAGTGATCTTTAGAGAACTGGCATGAAAACCTCCAAATCTGAGATTGTGGGTGTCTGGGCCAGACAGCCTGAGTTTGTGATCAATGCAGAATTGTGGTGCTGAGAACAGATTACACATGTGATGGGCATAAGTGCCCTGGGGATGCAGGGGTTGTGTGTGTGTGTGTGTGTTTATATATATATGTATATATATGTATGTATGTACACACATACACAGGGCATTTATACCAAGCTGATTGTGATTCCCTTAACACTTCTTTCAGATAACTCTCTGGAACTGGAACCCTTGCTTTCTGTGAACGTTTAAGCCATCCATACATGTAAGCTGTGAAGTCAAAAGTATTGTATCAGTCATTTGCTAAAAAAAAAAAAAAAATAATGAAGTTTTCATGTGGAGAGGCTGTGTGTTGGTAACACTTGGAGATAATATTGAAGCTGAAAACTAATATTATAATTCAGCCCTAGAAGTTGTTTACATTCCCACAAGGCAATGAAGGAAAATAAACCTGACATTCATATCAATGTTCATTATACTGTAGTTAGAACAACAGTATGGTCAAAGACAATAAGAAGTGTATATAATTTATTCTCTTTAGTCTTTCTCTCATCCCCTCGAGTTTATAATTTTCCCCAGAACTACATATTGGAACACTGGAGAAGTGAGGTGACAACTTTGTCTCCTGTGTAAAGTGTCTTATAAAATTTTTTGACTATGTTTTTATTATTACTGTTATTTTATGGTGACCAAGTTTTTCATGGCATTGCTGAGATTCCTCTCATTTTTAGTTGGTGCTGAAGATGTGAAACACCTCAGAAACCAGTTTTAATTCAAAATGAAACTACTGTCTCTGAAAGCATTAGCTCAGGAGAGAATTTACTCAAAATAATGTGACACTTTCTATTTCTCCACTCATGCTAAAACTTAAATTGACAATATACTCTCCCAGTGACCTCTCACTTTTCAAAAGCTTACAGCCCCAGTTCCCTGCCAAGCTATCCCACATTACACATTATGGCTGAAATTGTTACTTTTGTAGCAAAATATTCTTGAAAACTAAGTGTCTTACTGTTATGTCCAAGGAAGCATGAAAATTTTAATAAGAAAAAGATTTGCTTTGTATTCTTTATATTTCCAGTTTCAAATTCCAATTACAAAATATGGACATTGCTAAAATGTAAACAAATATCAAGTTATCTGCAGTGACTTGTTCCAGTTTAGTGACAAATGTCTTTTTTTAAAAATATATTTTCTCAACCCTCAGAAGCTTTACTAAGTGGGAAAGAGTAAATACTGACTAAGATCTTGCGATGCAGATGGTTAGGATTGCTTCTGGAAAAGCTTGCCTCCACTTCTCTCCTTGCTCAGCCACACTTGTTTTAGAAGAGCTAGATAGCAATCATGGGAAAGAGAAGAATGAGATTTGAGACTCCTGAAGAGTGGCAGTTTGGCAGTACAAGTTAGACAAAACCTGAAGTTTCTTCTTCCTGCCTCTTCCTTGGTCACTGTTATGTGTAGTTTAGTGGTGAGTGTTGAGTATTTTTCTTGTGTTGCTGTGGATCCCTGAGTTTGATACAATCCCTTTCCTTCTGTCCTTACCTATCCTGAGGTGACTAAGACCTCATTTCTGCAACTGGCTGTCCTTCTTAAAGAGCTTTTTGGCACACACAACAGAAGCCTTCTGTGGTTTACTGGTGTGTGCTGCATATTTTGTGCCTGCAGGATTCTCACTGTTGCTTTTTCTAATGCATGTAGAACCATTATGTGGGCATGTTTGTCGTCTCTTGATGGTCACAGATTGTCCTCAAGATGATAACACCTTTTCCCCTGTTGGAAGAAGAGTGTTTGCTTTTCCCAAGAAGCTTTCTTGAAGTTTCTCCTCTGGGGGACCTATCAAGACCTAATTATTCTGAGCAGGAACAGGGGAAACGTGGAATTACTGTGAAACAACATCCTTTTCTTGCACTACTGCTAGCAGTGCAGAATGAATTTATGTACAGACTGGTTCTCAAATGTGTTCACCAGTCTATGCATAAATAGACTTAGTGAACACATTTGAGAACTAGTGCCAAAAACTGTCCAGAGGTGAGAGATTAGAAAGACTGGTAACAAAGGCAAGGAACCATGGGCACAGTACGTTAACTCAGCAGGAGCACATCCCGATGCTCTTACAGCAGCAATTACACTGCAGCCTAATGTTACAGGGAAATAAGACTTCTAGAGTGGTGCAAGTAATGGATTTCTCTAGTCTAGTGACCAAAATTAAGCATTGGGCTTGTGTGTGGGAGAAAGGCTCACATTGACTCAATGTGCAAGGCTCTGAGATATTTTTGGTAATGCAATATACAGTCACAAGTGCTGTGATTCCAGAAGACACTTGGTACAAAATTCAAGCAATTATCTTTTGAAGGTATTTAAACCTTTAAAAATTAAGTGAGTTTCAAAATGGATGTGCTATTCTACTTTTAAAATGTCAAAATGTTTCCATTTCCCATCCTTCCTGCCTGAAAATATCAAGCCTGGTCAAATTTGCAGATTTTTGTCTTGGGGTTCAGTAGAGGCCAGAAACATGGAAAAGAACTTCTGTTTTTGTGTAAATTCACTGAATGAATAGTTTATCATGTTTACACACAATCACTCGTGTATTCACAATGTTTTTTCCCCACAGAAATTTCAATGATTTATAGCAAATAACTCACCAAGCATTTCTATCAATACAGGTTTGTTTAAAAAAAAATAAATTTCACAACAAACTTGTGATGGTTATATTGAACACGTAATAATTTGGGTTTTCCTTTTAAAGCATCAAAAAGTTTCATCTCTCAGAAGATAGTGTTTTCCAATCAATATGAAACAGGTTTTTGATGACTGCTTTCTCTTTTGTTAAGCATGTGCCTTCGTGGCCAAACTTAGTGCACGTAGAATTATGTGCACACATATAAATAGAGAGCGTTCTGTAACAGGACAGTGCTAAAATTTGATAAACAACGTATGCATTCTTGCCTGTGAAGTTTTGGTTTTTCTGCAGGGTAGGTATTTGTAACCATGTAAGTAGTAAGGTTGCCATCAAGATTCCAAAACTAGTTCCTTACTTCAAGGGCAGGGAGGCTTTTGCAGACAGCCTAAGCTTCTTGCTCTCTCCAAGCATTCCTGACTTGTTAGAGATGCTCTGGGACTCCCAGTATTTTCTAAGGAGAGGATGTGTGTTGCCATTCTGGCAGCAGTGTGAACTTGAGATAACAGTGTCCATGTATTAATATTTTTGATACACTGGGAAAGGCAAGAAAGGGAAGCAAAATGCTTAACAGTCTCAGAAGTCTTGAGACATTCTTTTCACTTGCATTGCTGAACAGAGCTCTGAGACTGTCTTGAGGCTGGAGAGAAAGGGCAGCACGACTCTGGAACAGCAAAGAGTCATATGTACCAAAGACAGTTTCCTTTGCCATACGGCCATACAACCATCATGCTCCTTGTCTCTGTGTGTTTGCCTCAGACTAGGAAACTGCAGGTGAGGAGAAGGTGTGATGCAGCAGCACTGCTGTGATGTTTTCATCTCCATTTGCTGTCACCCAGCTACAGACTGTGCTAACATCAGAACACCATTGTGAAGGCAGGAGCTTTCACCTGGGACATCAACACTCCCCACTCTGCACCTCTACACTGGCAAAACAACCTCTTGAAACTGCTCTTCCCTATGGATGACTTACTTGCTATTTAAAACATTTGTGCTGTTTGAGAACATTTTTACCTTTAGCCCTGGGGAAAAAAAAATCTAATGGTTTTGGGTTTTGGTTGCCCTTAGCAATGTTTTCACCCTCACAGAAATGTGAGGGAGAGGGAAAACATCTGTGTTGTGCAGCTAGGCTCAAGTCTTATATTCTAGGAAGCTTAGAAGAGGTGCATGATATGCTGATTTTGTCTGTGCATGGAATTTGGAATGTGACAATGTTTCCTTTCAACATGAAATGTGGTTCATTAAAATATTTCTCAATGCTTTTATTTTTCCTTTAACAGTGATGTGGTGGAGCTTACCTCCCAGGTACAATAGAGAGGGAACAAAACAGTAAGTGCTATAAAAATAAATGCAACTAAATTAGTAGACAAAATACCTTCTGGTAACCTGGAATTTTATGTCAAATGGGTTTGACAGGGTGTTGAACAAACTAAATTGCTGCTATGAGGTGGAATGAGGTTTTGAGTCCCATTTCTGTTGTTCTTTAGCTCTGGCTCTAGTGAAATTTGCTTCCTTATGCTTAAAAAGAAGTTTGACTCTTTTTTTTTGTAAAAAAAATATTACAGTGCTACAGCAGAAAATAAGAAGGAAAGCATTTTTGAGGGATCTTATATCAGTGTAGAGGTTATGGTCAAGTATGTACTGTTTTGGTGCTTTGTATGTTTAATTGTATAGCTGTCCTGTATAGGTGTCCTCACAATACCCGCAGATAAACACTGCTTTTTTGGAGGGGGCAAGAGGGGAGGACTTCTTGATTTTGTGTAATTTCAAAGTGATGTATACATTATTTTATGTGGTTGAACTTTAGGTTGATTTGCATTAGTACTACACAGGATTAAATTTCTTTATGGAAATAAAAGTCAAGCTTTAAAATTCACCTTGGTACACTAAAAAGAAAAAAAAAAAAGCTCAGTTTTAAAATTCAGCCTGGTTTTGACTTAAACCATGTTGTTTTGTGAAATAAATCATTTCATCTGGAGAGATATTAGTTGTCTCTAAAACATGCACCTCGCTGTTGTATACCAATATGCATCACACATTTCTAAGATGACTCTCCACAGAGCAATGGTGCAAATATGCCAACATTTAAAAGTTAAATACAAATGGATCCAGATGAAAGCCAATCACAGAGGTCCCCATCTGTCAAATATCTGTGTACTTAACTTTTTGCACATGAATATTAACAAGGAAGTTAACTGGATTATTTATGTAAAATTAAGCACATATGCTTAGGCCCATTTGTGTCATTTCCTTCTCTCTGAGGATGTGAAAATGAATATTAATAAACTCTGCAGAGGAGTTTTGCAAAGATGTCTATATGTAGGCAGGTGCTTAATTTTTAAGGTCTGTGGAGTCAAAGTATTTGTGTCTATAAAATGTAAACGTGTGCAGAAGACTTGTCAGAATCAGTCCAGGTGTCTAAGCAGGTGTATTCATAGTATCAAACCACACTGGTTTACTCAGAATAAAACCATTATTTGAGTGACTTTTCAAGCTGGAAAGGCTATGGGAATTTTAAATGGCAATGAAGTTCCAAGTATTATTAAAAGAAAAATAGTCTTCTACCAACTTCTTATTAATTTTAATTGTATTACACCTCATTCTTAATTCAGATGAGCTCAACTCATCACTCTCTGTAAATCCATAGGGTGTTTATTTTCACTTATATTTTCTCCCATGAAATGTATTATTAGCACATCATATTTGAGTCTTTGCTTATTGCAGATAAGTCTGTTTTCCATTCAGTGAAAATTTAATATTCAAATAGTGTATACTTGAGCAATGTGATTTAATTCTACAGCTTGTTTGTATTTGAAAGGCTAATGTTTTCCAAACCACAATTTAAGGGTGCACGTACCGAGGCAAATTACAGTTTCCCAAGTGAGTCAAGTTGTGTAAATACATTGACATGCAAAGGAAAGTTCTGAGCTGTCATAAGTTCGGTGGCCAGATAAGAGTAGGGAAACAAGCAAATCAAGAGAAATAGGAATTTTCCTAGCAGGAATTCTCTACAGAGCAGGTAAAATTGCAAGAATTGTGTAAATCACTACAGAGAGAATGGAAAAAAGAGTTTGTAGTTATTTATTCTCATAACTTTTCCCTCATTCAAAAAAGAAATTCCATAAGCCTTCTATTTTAAGGGAAGATGTTGGCACTTAGGTCTCTGCCATCCGTTGGGTGATCTATCACTATATCTCATCCAGAGCATTTCAGCTCCTCTCTGCCAATGCAGGCAACACTGTGCATATATAGTCTTGTTTTTCTCCAGCAGAGGTGTCACTAGTATTTTACCAGGGATTTCTGTGGGAGTGGTATGCGAGTATTTAGTCAAAAAAGCCTTTCCATGATGGTCACTAAAATAAAAAAAAAAAATAAATCATTAGGACTCTTCACTCCAAGTATTTATTGAGTCCTGGAAAGTACTGGGGCCAGTCCTACTTCTTTACAGCAAGGGTGTGTTTGCAAGAGACTTTTGTCATCAACTGAAATGAGCATAAATAAGCCTGCAGTGATTGCAGCATGTTGGTAGTGAAGAAATTGGGTCAACTTCAGAACATTTAAGTATGGTACAGAAACTATGCTGGGTTTGAATGATGTATTGTTAATGCTCAGTGGTAAAGAATTATGGTCCAATTTATAGGTTAACTGGTAGTTTCAGAGGTTTCTAACCATGAACTCTCTCAGCTGGGACCTTCCACTTAAGTTTATCAGTTACTTTGTTGAGAGATTCTTAAAAAGAAGCGTGTGGGGGTGCACATGGGCACAGCAATGCACTTATCTAAAGCTGGTGTAGATTTTCTGGTACCCTGCGATATCAGTTTGATTCTGCAAGTTCTTATCTGCTTAGATAAGGCTGGCAGAGTGTAAGATCATCAACTGTTATTGTATTACTTCTCAATCAAAGCAATTTTTACTACGTGCTGTCAGTTTCTTTCAGAAGTGGAAATGCTGATGGTCAGCAGTACTCAAAAGCTGATAATTACTTGACCTAGCAGAGGAGGGCAGAACATTCTCCAGGAATATTTATTTGAATTTCCATGTGGTTCTTCCAACTCCATTCATTATTCCTGTGAGCACTTCAGTAGTGGATCCTGACCAACATGGAAACTTAACTGAATGCCCGGTGTACATTTCAAGGTTATTGTTGTCAAAGGGAAGTTCTGTTGGCTTTTTAAAAAAATTGTCAAAGACTAGAAATTACAATGGTGAGGTGTTCACCTTACTTGACTACTTTAGGGAAAAAACCTGAAAAACCAAAAACCCAAACCAGCCAAACAAAAAAAAAACCAAACACCAAAAGAACACAACAATAACAAAAAAACCCCCACCAAAACTACCCCAAAAAACAAACCCCAAATGGCCAACCCCCCCCCAAAAAAATCCCAAACAACCTCCCCAAAACAAAACAAACAAGCAAACACCCAACCCAAAGCACAAAAAACAGCCCTCCCCAAGAAACACAAGAAAATTAAATGTTGGGCACCTCTCTATATCCCTGAGTGTCAAAATACCTCTGATTGTGTCTAGAAAGGTGTGCTGGTTTCGCCAAATTTGGAGGGGAATATCCTCTGAGGGAAGGCACCTCCCTCCCCCCACCAGGGTCAGGAAGAAAAAAGAAATTTTCGTCGGAGGAAAGTGAAAGAGATACAAATTATTTATTTAACAAACACATAGAAAAGGATAATAATGCTGAATAATAAAATCTCTCTCTGTGGAGAGAAACCTGGAAAGATTTCAGAGTCCTTCCATGGGCTGTGATGTACCCTCCTTGGAGCTGGGTCGGTGGGTCCCCTCCAGGGCCTTGGAAGGAAGTTCTCCCAGTGTGCTCTGATGTTGTGAAACAGTCCAGAGGAAAAGGAGAAGAGAAAAAATAAAATAATAATAAAAAAAAAATCCCAGGAAAACTCTCTCTGGAGAAAAAAGCTGAAAAACTGGCTGGAAAGCAAGGTTGCTTCCTCCACCTCCAAGAACCCAGAGGAATGTGTCTGTGTCCTTGAACAATTGTTTTGAAAAGTTCTCTCAGTTTTTTTCCCCTTCACTCTCTCTGGCTCAGTTTAAAGGCACAGAAAGGAACTAGAATTGATTTCTAGAGCAGACAAGAGTGGATACACATTTTCATAATGTCACCCCAGGACAAAAGGGTTGCATTGCGTTGGTAGGAGCAATTCTAGGACATGAAAAGCTTGTTCATATTTCTTTCAGTTGGAGGATACAGACATGCTGACATGACTTCACTCATCTGTTACCGTGGACAATTAACCTCGACATCATAGACTTGCACTCTGATTTCAGAGAAACTTTCTGTAATCCATTGTTTATTTAATACATATATGAAATTCTGATTGTGAGTGAATAATAAAATTTTAATCTGCACTTACTGGAGAAGTTGATTTTGCCTTTCTTTATTGCATAGTATGGTTTGACCGTCTGGGGAATATTTATTTCTTACAGACTTGCTGTGGGTTGAAATCATGGGGTTTCTGTGTTACTTGTTTTCTTATTGCCTTCCACTCATTCATGGCTCACCTGTAAAGTTTTAATTCTAGGGTGACATATGACGTGGGTCTAAGCTGGAGAAATCCATACAGCAATTTTGTTTTCTGTAGTTTAAGTATGAGACTGAATAGATCAATTCTGTTCCTTGATAACAGATTTCTGTGGTGGTGGGGCCAAGGAGAAGTGAAGTTTCTTCACTGACTCCTTGTTGTGTGCAAAATTACCTGGTCTGTGCCTGTCAGGTGATTTCTGGCTGTTGCCTGTGTCATGTCCTCCCAACCCCGCAGCTTTTTGTATCACACTAGCCCAACTTTGATGTGAATACTCTCCGTTATCTTTCCAGGTTGAACTTAGTTGGAATTTTAAAAAGAAGAGACATTGATAAGTCTCTGAAAATGTTTGGGTTTGTGCTGAGTGTCCTCCCTTGTAATAAGGCTACAGTTTAATCTTTACAGAAAGGTGCTGCCTGGTCTTTTCCATTCAGGGTCTTCATTATTACAGACTTTCTACAGCTACTACAGAACCCCAGCTTTTCATGAGTTCTGTAAACCTGGCTTCAACTACAGTTTAGTCTTGCTATCACATTCCAATTTAATGTGGCCTTCACTGAAACTTTATCCAAGTAAGCTCTATCACTTTGGAAATGCTTCTTGATATAAGTAATTCATAACATGTATACCTGCTCAAATATTGCCCATCCCTGTATGCTTCATTATTTTGTTACATATTAAAATGTCCAAATTTAACATGTGGAAGAAAAGCCCCAGAATGACAATAAAATATCCCTCTGAATTACAGACTTCAAAGGAAATCCTACCTGCATTGACATTAGTTGAAGTTGTGCTTTTTCACATGTGCCTCTTCTGAAATATGCAAGTGCTCCAACTCGACAATTCATTTTTCTCATTCCTTTTTTTTTTTTTTTTTAACAAGTGGAGTCCTGTATCTATTTTTACAGAGTTATGAGTTTATTTTCAGAGTATATTTAAAATACTTCTTTGGCTCTTTCTGCTGAGCTCTTTCTTGCTTTGTTGTCTCATCAAAGTCTGTGAAATCAAATGCATTAACCCTTTGTTGCCTACAGCTCAGCTTTTTGTAAGAGTAAACTTAAATTTTCTTCCTCAGTAGAGAAAGAGAATAGAGGGTTGTTTCAGTCAGCTTTGTATTATTTATATTGCATAAATTCACTGGTTTCCAACACTAAGAAGAATTGGAGAACAGAATTGGCTGAGTCCCCCAGCCAAGGAAGGGAACACGTTATTCTTATGTGACAAACCTAAGGAGCATCACGCATGTGAAAATTCCTAAATATCACTAGTACATTTCTGAAATACATGTGTGCATACATTTCCTTAGGGAAGTTGCTGTCTTACCTGAGTACACTGAATATTAGACCTAAATCTAAGTCAAAGAAATGATAAGTGCTGATGTAAAATGGGATCCAAATTTTTCTGAGTAATTTCTACTGTGGTTTATTACAAGCAATTAATGGTGATACTTGCTGTAGAGTGAAACGAAGGTTTAGAAACATTTGAGATGCTATTTAAAACCTTGTCACTGAATAATTATTTTTTAGATTGATTAGGCTATGGGCAGTCCAGGAGGATGGGAATTGTCAGGTTTTGAGGAATGCTGGAATTACAGGGCAGAGTGGCTTAAGCTACACTGTAGGAAACAACCCTTTGGTCCTTTGATAGGCAGTCTCAAGTTTGCAGGGAGGATATTGTACAGGAAGCTGGGCTGGGTGTATCTATGGATATTTAGACCTCACTAAATCCCTGTGTGTGTGCATCCAGTGCATGTGAAATGTGGCCATACAGTTGCTATGAGTATCCTGTAGCAATGTCCGGCCCAATCAACTGCACAAAATTCCTGCTGGAAGCTGCTCCCTGCATGTGTGAAAACACAGCCCAAGCAGCTCCAGAGGCACTTCCCCACCACTGTCTATGACTGGTGTAAAGTCTGGTTTGATTTGCTTGGGTATGTGATTGTCCTTTGAATTCATCCTCTCAAATATTTAACTTTGAGATTGTTTTCTGATTTTGCTCTCTGTCCCCAAGTTTCTGATTCATAACATGCTTGTAGCCACTTTGTGATAAGTCTTAACTAAAGGAATGTATGGCTGTCACTCATTTGCCTTTGCATTAAAGTATTTCGGATACACATCCTTAATTACTAACTTTTCTTCATCTGGAATCTCTTGGTAATGATATTTTTGAGGTGGGAGATGTTAATCTCTTTGCTGAGATCAGCCATATGCTCTTTTCCTCTGATTATAATTACTTTCTTTTTGTGAATTGCTACAATGTTATTGAATGTGCATTGGTGAGGGAATTTGCACTTTGGCTGGCAGGGAAAATGTTACAGGTGTAAACTGTGATGTGTAATAATCTTTATAAGAGCTGTCTGATTTCTTTTTGACAGTTCTTCATCAAAACTGTGCTCTTATTGAAGTTGAAATGTTAGAGGAAATGAATTATTCTGACAAATTTTGAAAGGAAAAATGTTGAAACATTAACTTTTAATAACTGATTCATTTTCTCTTGACTTGAACTTTTAGTATCAGCTATTAGTATACTTAATATCATATGCTCACAAAATTTGCATTTAAGCTTTTGTTCGTCTTGTCCTAATCTCTTTCTGTGCTCTAAGACAAGTTTAAATGAAACTTTGCCATTCCTGGAAGATGTCCCCCAAACTATCTTTAAAGTGTTCAAATCTTTTACCTATTCATGTGATATATTCTTTCATTTTCAGATTTTTTCCAACTCAGAGAAATAATAAATGTGCAATGTTTAATTTTAAAGTGGGAAAGCTTTCAATTGTAGACCATCTCAACAACATCTTGTCCTTCTCTTTTAGGCAGTGATTTCTTCATGTTGTGCAAGCTCAATATAGCCAGATTTACTACTATTTACTGCAGACTATGAAGGTCAGGTTTTCCTGGGAGATTAAAAACAACACAAACAAACACAGAAAAAAGAAAAGAATAAGATGTGTTTGTTTTGTGGAGTTTTTCTTCTTTAAAATTAGTCTCATTTGTAAGTGTGAAATTATCACTGAAGTGTTACCAGAGATTTAAAAGTTTGATTTGGGATTTAGGTTCTTGTTTTCTCCAGTAGGGGAATAAGGTTAATTGTGTGTTTCAACGTTTCCTGTCATTTCCTTTCTGTCTTGAATCCTTCTAATTACACTGTGTTCTTTTCTGCTTGAATCTGGTTAATACACTTCATTTACCTATCCTTATTTTTTGTGCTGCATTGCACATCTACCCTGAGATTATCTCTTCTGGAAATCAGTGAAATTGGTTTGGTTTGGTCTTTTCCTTCATGAAAAGTTCTAATTACAGAAACAGGCACCATCAAAACTTAGACTTGCACAACTGCAGCTCTAGGAATTCTGGTTCTGAATCAGTCTTGCAGGTTCAGAGGTCTCCTGAAGTTCTGGGAGTGTGCTGGAGTCTCTACCAAGGGAGTGGAGAGGTTGTATATAAACACTTGACTTCATGAAATTTGTCACTGTGGCTTAAATTCAGAGACTCAAATGAGCTGATGTGAAAATCTAGGAGGAAAACAATGCAACAGAAACATTATTAACCCAGTGCAGCTGTTTTCTTCCTTGGTGGGGTAAGACTGCAGGAGTCTTCTTTCCCACAGGAATTTACCTGTGTGTGTAATGACAGCTTCCCTGTGGGACAAGCATATGGACATGGATATTGGATCACAAAGTGCATGTTACATGCTAAGCTGGTGAGGTAGCTGATCCCTTCATAATTTGTTATGTGTCAATCAGTCATAACAACTGGCCCAAAGTGGCATCTCAGTCTGCATCTCTATGAACTGATAATGA
This sequence comes from Rhipidura dahli, assembly GCA_013399225.1. Lineage (NCBI taxonomy): Eukaryota > Metazoa > Chordata > Aves > Passeriformes > Rhipiduridae > Rhipidura > Rhipidura dahli. The sequence goes on along the minus strand of VXAC01005357.1, from coordinate 337,030 downwards.
AAGTGTTTCTTTACTTTATGCTACCTAAGGTGAATCAGCACAACTCTGACATCATCTTGCAGGCTTTAAAAAATATGGAGGTACCAACAACCTAATGTCTGATGTTCTGTAGTCTTGCAGGTAATTTTTCTAAGGTCTAATATTTAGTATTTTACAAGTGTTGTGCAACAATCTCTAATTATATCTACTTGTATTTCTGGCAGAGTGCAGGGTGATTAAATCTAGATTGGACAGCCTGCTGAATATAGGATGTAAATACCTGTGCACTATTATTTTAAATAAAGTAAATGGTGGTTACACAGAAGGATTCAGGGATAAAAAAACCCCAAAATGTCATGTCAGAACGAAGTTCACCAAAACAAAAAGACTGTGATTGTTTTAAATTATAAGCTTTAGAAAAGAATTTAATATATGGAAATTTGTTTTTAATAACTGTGCTTTTATCCAAGGCAAAAATTAAATCATACAGCTTTTTTGAGTACATACATGTAGTGGCAAGACATGATTTTGTGTTTTCTTATAGAAAATAGCTAGCATTTTTAAGGCTGTTGAAGAGCTCTAGGCTATATTTAAAATCAGAATTAATGCATATTCTAATCCCCAGCATGCCTTTGAAAATATCAAACAGCATTTATAAAGTGGAGAAATATAAACATGAGGTCACATTTCTCGTTCTGTAGGCATTAACAGATCAAATTAGGAAAACAATTTCTGACCATGAAACAGAGGAAGCGGTTATATTTCTCTTTTCACGATACCTAGAATTAGGTTAACTTGCCCTGATGAAATACTTCTGTTTTGCAAGAAAAAATGATTGAACTAATCTAGATTTTTAGGGCATACATCACTCTATCCCAGGTGCTGCTGAGAAATGATGAAGATAATTGCTTAGACTTGATCATTTGCCTTTTTAGTACAAATAATATTATGCTTATTAGTAAATCAAGATGACCTGGCATTTATGTATTCATATTGAATAGATGAAAGGGAGAAAAAACACTGCAATGAGGTCAAGGCAAAAACTAATTTTGATTAACCTGCAATGAAACCATTTCTGGAGGGAGAAAAAATAGCCACAAAATTGAAATGTTCTTTTTTTTTTTTTTTTGGAACAAAATAAAACTAAATTTATTTCAACTTTCCTATTATAGGTGCTCTAACTGGATATGTTCTGCTTTTTATGGCTGAGTATTAACCCTGAATATTTCTGTTTTATTTGGTACTATTAGGAGACAGCTATGCTGGTGATCAGTAATAATAAAATGCTGTCTGTTCATAAATTCATTATTTTGTCTTTTAAATTTTTACACAGAAATATTCACTGAAGCTTAATGTAATGAAGCAAAATATAAAAATGGAAATAATAGATTATAGTGGATATTTAGAAGCATTTTTGTTTTGGGTAATCTCTAAACTTGTGCATCTGTTCTGATTTCAAACAAATCCAATTTTGAAATGTTGTGATACCTGCAAGTGTAGTTCCCAAGCACTCCAGTTCATTTTCTTGTCACTGCAGGAGACATTTGTTATTGGCAATCTCAGAGGAAAGCTATAGTCTTGAGAGGGAAATGAAAAAGGTAATTTTCATTAAAATACAACAACTAACTTGCATGAAAATTTGAGACTACAGCCAATTCAGCCATGTAAATAAAGCAGATGTTTTCTTGTGATAAAACTGGGAAAAACATGGCAGAGAATTAAAAGACCTGACTTTTTATGCTTGCTTGAATAATTATGCAGATTGCAGGCCAGTGAAATAACAGATCCAGAGCACATTCTTGCTAATTCTTCAACATCTCCTTCTATATTGGGGTTTCTAAATGGGCTTAACAACCCATGACAGGCAGCTCATCTCTCACATTACAAATGATGATCCATGTACAGTCAATGACAGAGAATGAAGTCCATAAGAAATATCGACAGTGGCACAAGGTATTTGAAAGTCACTCCTAGGAAACATTTGGCTGACATTTAAAAATCTAAATACTTTTGATTCCAGAAGTTTGACCTTTTGGTGAAAAAAAATCAGTGAGGGCAGATGTTTTTCAAAACTTATAAAATTTTTCTTAAAAAGACAGACAATTTGGAAATTTTATCAAAAATCATTGAAATTTTTCGTGAAAACCTGGTAGGGAATATTTTCAAGCAGCATTGCTCAATATTTCAAGGACTGTGTGTGAAGGATCACAGAACTGTTTGGGTTGAAAAAGGTCTCTAAGGCCATTGTGCCAAACCACAGTGCTGCCAAAGGCACCTTGAAACCAAGTCCGTGAGCACCACATATCTTAAACACTTCCAGGGATGATGATTCCACCACTTCCCTGGGCAGTCTGTTCCAAGGCTTAGCACCCCTTTCTGTGAAGATGTGTTTCCTAACATCCAATCTAGACCTCCACCACGGCAACCTGAGGCTGTCCCTTTTTGTCCTAACACAGGTTACTTGGGAAAAGCTCAAAAACCACTGATGCACGTCGCTGTTGTAATGTGGACGTGTAGAAAAGCCACACAAAGTCCAGGGTCGGGTAGAAGTGGTGGCAAGACCCAGTTTAATGGCTTTTTCCCTGAGGTTTTTATAGGTTAGTTCACAAAAAGTGAGTTAAATGGCATAAAGTAATTGGTTCTCTGGCCATCCACCCCTCGAGGGGATTGACCCAATTCTAGCTAGTTCATTCCCAAGTGTTTTTCCAGTTGAAGCCATAACAATCTGGCACAAACAAGTCACAGGTGTGGATATTTATAAACTGGTAACTTTGTTTTTGTTAGCTTGCATGGGAAAGACAGAGTTCTCACAAAATGCTGGAGAGCTGAAGAAATTCACTGCTGAAGCCCTTTCAGCATCTACAGACGCACAACATATGCTCTGAAGGGAAGAGACAGATCTACCACCTTGCCTTCCCTGACACACAGGCACCTCCACTCTGGCCACACTCCCCAGGGATGGGGTTCCACTCTGTCTCAGCAGGACACACAGCTCTGTCCCAGGGGGTAACTCTTCCATGACTGGGATCCCTGGATGTCACCTCAGGGCTCTTGAGGAGCCGTATGAGGTCCCTTGAGCTGCCCAGGTCCTGGGGGCTGCAGCCGGCTGAGGGGAGCCCCATTCTCTGCTGCTCCCTGGCTCCTGTGCACTGGAGGATTGCTCCTACACCAAAAACCTGTGGAGAGGTGGCTGGGGGTCTGTTGGACCCTCCTGGGACAGCCCTACTGTGAAAGGACTCCTCATGGCTTTGGCTGAGTGCTGGGATGCACATGCCAGCAGCAAGGCAGGAGGTTGTTCTTTTAAGAAAAAGGGACAGCAAGATAACATGTATATTATTCTTGAAATGAAAGCCAGTGCTTTATCTCTGTGGATTCACCAATTCTGATTAAAAGCACTGATAGGAGTGGGAGAGAGAGGGTGTGTTGCCCCACATAATGCAAAAGGTGAACATGGAGACTGAAATAAACAAGGCAGTTGTACATGTTTTTTGAAGGCCAAGCTCTAGTTACTTTCTCACGGTCTTTAACTTGATTCTTTCCTTTATCTTCTGTTAATTTTTATGACCAGATGTACTGCCATCTAAAAAAAAAAGCTCAACACAAAAAGCTTCAATAAGACTGCATTCGTGTAAATGTTTTATTTAACTGTGCACTTGCTGGGGCCGAGGTAAAAATGCAGAATTGGTATATTATGTATCAGAAATAACAAATCTGTATGGTATAAATTTAATGGTAAAATGCTGTTTTAACTAATTTTAATAGAGCCTTACAAATCTGAAAGACCATATCACTTAAAGCACATTTTGCACATGCCATGTAAGGACCTAGGTGTACACAGATAACATATTTTGAAAGAAACTGTGAAAAGATGAATGTAGAAAGACTCACTTTTCAGGGTCGTCAGTCAAATTTGTTTTTATTGTACAATGGCAATGCCTATATCTTCCCCGCCTTGATATATTTTTTGAAAATAATAGCAGTGGCTTGCAGCTGGAATAACTGGAAGTCAGTCTAAAGCTAAATTTAAAATATTTTCTGTTCCACCAACAACAGTATTAACAGTTGCTCAGTAATGCATTTACTTTTGGTATAAATGCATTTAGAAAAAGTGGTTACACCTCTGATTGGTGAAAAGACAAAAGAAGAGCAGGATTTTTTTTAGAAAAAAATGGAAATGGAAGGATAATTTAACCCCTAAGACTATCATCAATAGAATGCATTTTATCAGATTATTCTCTTGGGCAAAGTATGGTAAAGATTAACCTGTAAATAGAATATCTCAATATGGGCTTAAAGGGTTCTTCAGATGTATAGTCATAACTACAACTGTATTTCTCTGAAACCTTACAAAACATTTCCCATCATTGATATCAATACATTTTAAAGTTTTCCTGGTCTGTTTTACATGTGGTGATAGTATTTTTAACTCTGACCACCAAGCATGACCTTTCAGAATATATTTCCCTTGGAGAGCAGTGGGGGCAGGTTGAAAACACAAAATTCTCTGTGAAAGGAAAAACTTTGAGGGGATTCTGGAGTGTGACATTATTTTGTTGAGACTTAGTTTGACAGCTATGTTTTCCATTAGGAATGTTCTTTGTAATATATTATGAAGGCAATACATCATATTTTATGTAATAGATAAGTAACACTTAGTTGTTAGTCACCTGATATTACTAAATTTGAAAATTTTGCTGTTAAATGCCATTTTTAATGTTTACATGTGTTGTCCCTCTCTTATCTACCACCTTTTATTTTTAAAATTAAAAATATGGCGAAAAAGGCTCTACTTGTTAGGGATATGAATGGAAACACAATTATTTTGGAATAGCTCAGTAGAATTGTTATATTTTTCTGATTTATAAGAAGGTGACACCAACATTATGAAACTGCCAGTTCTTTGATCCAGATTAGTTCTTTCTGCTTTCATCTGTATTCTTAAAAAGTGTAAGAGTGTCCCAAATACTCCATCTTGAGAGTTCTTTTTGAACCACAGTTATCCCTGAATAAGTCAGTTTCTACACAAACTAGGAGGTCTTGGGGTTCACTCTTCTAGAGGATGTTGCTATAAATTTTTGGAAAGAATCAGGGATCTTATAACATTTAATCATGGAAGATTAATAAAGGAGAGGTTAGAGGTATTTAAAGAAATATGTGAAGTATATGCAATTATCTTTGAAAGAGCCTTTTTACTGAGGCGGATCAAGGGTAAAATATTGCCTTTGAATGTCAGCATGTGAGAAAAATTGCTGCAAATTAAAGTAAACATGGTTACTATTAATGCCTGAACTAAATTTTTTCCTCTATGCATTTTTTTTGCTGTGTATGTATTTTTTTTTTTGGCCAGCAATGGAACTAAGTAGTTGGTGAAATGTGGGTTTGGGTTTTTTTGTTTATTTGCTTGTTTTTGTTTTTTTAATGTGTGCTTTCCAAGTGCAACATGAAAATAGCACAGAGGAGGTAAAAAATAATCTCTGCTTGATACTGGGGTTTGTACAGAATTTCAGACTTGAGTGTTTTTTCACCTATGGAGTATTTTACCCCTGCCTTGCCATATACCACCACTGAAATGTGATTATTGAAAAATCTGCACGCTAAAATGCATAATAATCAACAAAAACCCCAACAACAACAACAACAACAACAAAAAATCAATGTCTCTTATTGCTATTTATTATTACTTTATTGTTTATTTATATGGGACTAAATAATGTGGACTGTTTTTTTATATAGTATATGTTATATATAAAAGGAAAAGTTATTTCCCTTTCAGATACAGCAATCTCTCTTAAGATTGTGCATATCTATTTATCTCTTTCTCACCAGCTACTGGAGTTCCAGCTACTGTTCTGACACTCCTGTCTCTTAAAATATCTGTCACTCTTTTCAAATAAAGCAAAATTGCTTTTAGCAGTCTTGCTTTTCTCCATCAGAATTAAGAGGTGCAAGTGGCAATAGCTGCATATTAATGCCTTTATTGTGTATAAGACATTGGGACACTCTTTCTTTACCATGGCAACATATTGCCCTTTAATGGTACAATTGGCTGCTGTCAGTAAGAGAGAGCCATACCCATAAATTATCAAGGCAAGCAACGCTGCTGACTGCTCTTGTAACCTGGAGGGCTGAGGGGAGCTGGAAGGAAATGACAGCAGTGATGTCAAGCAGTGCTGACTGATGGAGAAATGAGCAAGCTGAGTTTGGAGCTACTGGCATAGCCTTGATGGTTTTGAGCATCATCTTTTCTTCCATTAGGGTTGGTGGTATAAGGGCAGAATATATGCTCTCCCTGCTAGAGAGCAATGATTATTGTAGCTGAAAAGACTACTGTGGTTTCTCTTGCCAGCATAGGAGATAAGGAGATTCCTGGGTCTGTTCTCTTGCAGTTATCACAATGATTCAGATGTTTGGCTTCTGGACTTCATAAAGTTTCTGTCTGGGTGTGAGCCTTACCACTACAATATATGTGATTTAATTATGTGAAGGAAAAGCCATGAGACAGGTCCTTTCACCTGGGGATCCAGGTTATGTTGGCAATCCTTATTTAAATCTCAGAGTGACCTTTAAATGTGAACAAGGAAACACAGGCTAGGCAACATGCATTAAACTGTGGCCTTTGCAATGAATATTTTACACACATGGACTTGAAATGGGCTCATTTTTTGCAATGTGTTAAGTACAAAGTAGAAATCAAAGAGCAAATGCTTATTAGGCCATTGGCCAGAAAGCTCACATCTACGGAGTTATTTCTAGACTTCTGAATTCATATCTAGGGACAGAGATCTAAATGATCTAATTTTTAGAAGTATTGAACAACCCCAGGCACCAGGGAACTGGCGGCTTACAAAGAAGAAAGGCTTACAAAGCACGAAATTGGATGCCAGCAAAGCAAAGGCTGTTCTTTCACATTTACAATTCCACAGAACTCACATTCTGGCAATTGCACAGACTTTTGAAAGAATCTTGTAATTTATTAGGGTTTGATATGAGTTTTAAATCCTCTAAATGAAAATGCTGGCTCACTGAGAATATCCATGTTCAGGAGTATGCATGTTCTCCTTATTTTCTGCCCACATAGGATCTCACCATGGGTTGAAGAGTTGTACAACATTAAGAATGTGTGTCTTAGGTTCCTGCATTTCTTGTTTTTCATTAAGCTACTTTCTTAGAGTTTGAATCCAGTAAATATCCCTTCCTTCTTCCCTCTTCTCTCTCCCTTCTTCTGTCTCCTCTTCCCCAGGTGGGGTTTGGCCTCTTCTCCCAACCAATGAGTGACAGGACAAGCGGACATAGTATCAAGGGATGTTCAGGCTGGACATCAGGAAGAGTTTTTTCATGGAAATAGTAGCTAGGCATTGGAATGGACTGCCCATGGAGGTGGTGGAATCATGATCCCTGGGTTCAGGAAATAACTGGACGTGGCACTTGATGCCATGGTTTAGTTGACTAGGTGGTGATCAGTGAAAGGCTGGACTTGATGATCTTGGGTATCTTTTCCAACCTAAATGATTTTGTGAATGCTTTTTAACAGTTGTCTCTGCAAAATCTGCAACTGGGCAAGGTATTTGTAGAAATCTGAGATAAAATTTATTGCTGGATATTATAAACACAAAATACATGGGTTTTTTAAATATGTGAGCTAAATTTCCTAAGTGTAGATTTCTATTGCTCAAACTCTATAGAGAAGAATTTTAAAAATACAGAATTGCATGAAGATCCAGGTGTGTGCCAACTGGGATTGCTGAGACTTTTTCAATTATACATCACTAGAGCTATGAAATAGAAACCAAATTTGTAGTAATTAACGTTGCTGTTTTATGCTGCTGAAGCAACTATTCTGCTTTTGCGTCCAGAACAAGTCCTGGCTGCTGGCAGCTTGTTTGGGTATACAGCATATTCCAGATGCAGGTATTTCCTAAACCCCAGTAAATTAGGTAACTTGTCTGCCTTAAATGCTGTTGAAAAACTCCTATGTGACTTTTTTTTCCATTCTTGGTTACCTAGATATCTTTGAAAATCTTTTTATATGTTGTTTTGACACAGTCACCAGGTCACTTTATGGATTAAATAGCTAAGGGATTAAAAGGTAGCTCTATTTACAAGAGCTAGGAAACTAAAATAGCAAATTCTGTTCAGCTTTGGCAGTACACAGGAGTGAACTGACACGATGAATGTAAACAAACAAACCACATGTTTTATGGTTTTTTTTGCTACTGGTTACTCATGCTATAAAAATGGGCAGTTGATAAATGTTTTGAGCAGTAAACCACAGTCTGTCTTCTGGGGGGTTTTCACCAGGTGTGCTGACTGGGTTTGTGCAAGTGCATTCAACCACAGTATGCTAAGGTGTGCAAGGTAGGATACATCTGAACTAAGACATGTTTTTTTATCCATCACCCAGTCTTTGTTAAGGTTCCTTAAAATGTCAGTGGTTGAAGGTTTTGCCCTTGTCCGCCAGCATGGCTGGAAGTCTATTGAAGAGGCAATTCTTGTAGTTTTTGTTCCAAGAAGACTTTTGTTAGACTCTCAGCAGATGCCATTTTAATACTTTCCCATGGCTTAACTCTGGGCTATTCTGTGATTTAGAAAACTCAACAGCCTTAATCTTCTGATCTGTGTGGCTCTGTAGACATACCAGATCTGTATTTTAGAGTAGCTTTACAAACAAAGAAGGGTGAGATTCTGCTCTTGTCAAACTTACTAGGTTTTTTTTGTTGTCTTCAGACCCAGACTTCACTGAGCTGATCTGAGGGCTTAAGAGACACTTCAAATATCTAAATTTATACATTCTATGAAATTTGGGTAGTCCCTCTTATCCACTGAAATATTTCCCATGTACTTGGATCAAGGGAACACCTTTTTTGTTTTATTTGCATAGTTCCTAGCAAAGTTCCTAGCAAAGTGTGATGTGATACTAGCTTGGGGCTTTTGAGTGGTACCATGGTTCAAAAAATGGGTAAATACCATATTTCATTTAACAATTCTAAAATTTGCTTATAAATGGTCTGCTGTATGTTTTGGTTTGGATTTTTTTTTAAAGCCCCAGTAACTGCATGAATTATTAATGAATTATTAATTAAATTTCAAAATGCAAAGCTTCCAAAACTTGAAGTACTACAAATGGAACATGGTAGCAGAAACTTTTTCTATTCCACAGAATTTATCCTGCCCTTACTTGTTAACTAATATGACAGATTGGATAACTCATGTTATTTGTCTGACTGAATTTGCTTCCTTGATGTGTCAAGACAAAAGGCAGTTTTCTGTGGATAGACACATTGGCTTTGTCAGAGATTTGTCACACTGGTAAACTATTAGTACACAGATATTAGTACAGAGATGAAACATACAGGAAATGTATCAACTAATTTATGTTGGGATTATTCCCATGTTTTCTGATTTCTAGGCTTTATGTGGTTTAGACCAGGTAAACTGCTGCTAATAGTGGTAGCTCAGCTAACTAAGGGGAGCACAGAAATCCTATGGAATCTATGCCTTGACCTGTGTGTCCTGCTGTGGCTCTTGAACACCATCTTGCCAAAATCAGTTGTGCTTTATTCATGGTATAACAATATGTTTTTAATCCTTCTACAAGGAAAATTGGATAAAAGGAGATTTTTCAGTGATCTGCTTGCAAAGTATGGAAGAAAAGTTCATGATAGAGTATGTGTAGCTGTAAGGAGATGTACTGTGTAACACTCTGTGTGCGTGTGTCTGTGCTAAGCAAACTACATGCAAAATTTATGAGGTAGTTTTCTTCACCACTATCAACATTTCTAGAATACTCCTCACAGTGAGGCTACAGAGGTGCTACACTTTGGACTGTAGCTTGCTTAAGTAAGGTTTGACTCAACATAGGGGTGACGGCCCTTAGATGCAATGCTAGCACTGCTTGTGTTGATGTCAGTCTCACTGGGGTGAGAATACCACAGGTCTTTCTGCCTTCTGTGCAGGAGCCAAACTGAGACTGTGAATTGTACCCCTCCCACAGTGCCAAATGCCCATAGTGGCCCTGCCATGTACTCTGGCTGCAGATCAGCTGATCCTCACCTGGAATTCTGCCTTTCCATGCTGACCACCAGCTGCACACTCATACCAGCACCTGTGGGACAATTTTTGGAAATGTCCTGCAGTTTCCCTGCAAGGCCAAATTGAACACTGCTGAACTACTGGAATGGGATGCCTATACCATGCCTCTGGAAAGACATAGAAGCAAATTTATTCCTATGCCCACAAAGTTCTCAGGTGGCCTTGAGCAGAGTATTAAAGCATGAGCTTTTCGGTCAGCCTGTGAGGACTTCTTGCTGCCCCTTTGGAGACGTAGCTTTCTTTGATCTGTCCATACTAGTAAAGAAGAGCAATTTATTCTCTAGGAAACATACAGGAAGGCTCATATTCTCATTTTCATGGTTTACATCTCTTAGGGGAAAAAAACCCAAACTTTCAGCTACTGCTTTCAGTGTTCTCATGCAACACAGAGTTTATTTGGCATGTAATTGGAAATGAAGGATGAGAATCTAAAAGAAAGTTTAGGACAAATATAAATGTGGTGTGTCCAGATACAGAAACAGATATATTGTAAACTGGTATATCAAAGATAAAGGTGGGTCAAATTTAAGATGAAAAATCTTGCATCACAGACTTCTTTCTGTGGTGTAGTTCCTGGGCTGTCAGTTTTCCCTAAGTTCAGAAACAACATAGGGTGTTGCTTTGGTGTAAGTGCATTTGAGTCTGACAGTGCTGGTATCCCTGAGCTCCTGTGCCCCTTCCCTCTGGCTGTTCCTCTGTTCTTCTTGCCCTCTTGTGCTTTTATACTCAAGTACGAAATCTTTTGTCGGCTGCTGCAAACTTCTACTACTGCTTCTTGTAGTCATACATGAATACCTTAGAAAGTAGTTTTGGGAGGATGTCAAGGACCATTAGCTAAGGTTTTTGTGAGTGACTGCAGTGGACTGGATGCCCTGTGTTTCAGATACTGCATGGAAATACCTGAAAGGAGTCTGACGTTACTAAGAAATTACTCTGCAGTGACCTCCAGCATTCTTCAGTTCACGGCTGAGCATCCCAGCCTAGACATTGCATGTCATCAGCCACCTGTAAAAGCCTGTCTGGTCCCAGATGCCAAGCAGATCTCCAAGCAAGGTGAAAATGTGCTCTCTTTCCTCCTTCTCCCAAGTTTGTACAGGCAGGCTCCTCTGAACTGACAGAATGTCTTGTGAATACAAATAAGATTTCAGCATACTTTCTCAGTTGTTCTGTAGGAAATGACAGAAAAGTTTTGTGATTATTAAGAGATACCTAGTGACGTCAAAATTCTGCCCAGAGTTCTGTGCGTTCTTTTGGTGACACAAATATTTTGCAGTCCTCCATATAAAAAGCAATTTGATCTTACATTTAAATTCTGGGAAAGATGAAATAAAATACTGTTCTCTGTGCTGTATTTAATCTGAATAGAAATTGCTGAATTCTTTTAACAACCAACCCACCCCCAACAACCAAAAAAAACCCCTCAAAAACCAAACAAACTAACAAAATTAATTTTTCTGCCTGGACGTTCCACTGCTTGGAATAGTGGCTGTGGTCCTTGTTATTCTCCCTTCTAGATGAGGAGCAGAAAGGAGCATGCACCTCTCTCCTCCTGCTCCCTCCTCAGGCAGTGCTGCATCCATGAGCACTTTCTGGGATGCCTGGAATGGACCAAGGATCAGGCCCACAGGAGTAGAGGGGCATGTGGTTCCTAGCTGCATATGGAAAACTCAGTTTGCTTTGACATGTTTTTGAGCCCCTTGGAGTTGAGGAAACAAATTTTCTTGTCTCTGTTTTGGGACAAAATGATAAGTTGAAATATTGGGATCTTCTTTTGCATAATGATTTTACATCACTTGTATTTATACAAGTGCATTTGCTAATAAATATTGAAGGAGCTTGCAAAGGAATTGAAAAAAACTATGATGATCATACAAGCTTGATTGACATGATTAATGGGCTATTTTTTGTAAGACAATGGAAGGTGAAAAACCATAAAACAATCATTAAAAATCCTCTGTGTATTGTATTGGATACCTTAAAAGTATTGGAGGCCAGAATTAAGATCAGAATTATCCTGGCAAAGTATTAAAGTGAATCTGACAGCTTGATTAATGCATTTGAAGTGTTTGAAGAAGAGCAGAATGCTGGAGGAGTGATTTTGAGAAAAAACAGAAGCAGGTTGGGTACACCAGGACAAAACCCCATTTGAATTGCATACTACATGGAGAGTATTACCCATAAATTTTGAAATAAAGGCTTTTATAGAGAAAAATATAAAGGTATATTCAATGCAGAGAACATTTTCTGGTGTAGATTACAGTCTTTTATAGAAACCCTGATTCTCTAAAGCCTTTTAAATATGTGCTTTACTTTAGACATATGTTTAAATCTTTCTGAGATTTATGGAGCCTTGTAATGTCTAGACTGAAGGACACATGTAACCACTTTCTAAAAGGGAGGGAAGGACTTTAAAAAGAATGACTTTTGAAAAAGTAGGGTAGGAAACAATATTTTAAAGATTACCAGATAAGGATACATGAAAAAAAGTGTATTAGCTATATTGAGCTATGTGTGTTATTCTTTCCATATTTTGATAAATTACATAGTGTGTTGCTTTATTGACAAAGAAACAGAAATAATTTCCTAAATAAAATAGGATGTATCTTATCCTTTTTCACATTTCACTGTGGATTTGCTTATCTATCTGGCCTCCAGCCAGGGAAAATACCGGTATAAGTAGGCAACTACTGTATTTACCTAATGTTCTTTTCTAAATTATTTTCTATTTTGTGTGAGACTGCTGTTAGATAATGATAGAAAAGCAATTGCTTGCTTGTGTGATTACATGGGCCATTAAGATTACTTGGATGTTGACAGTTTACTTGCCCCTGGTAAACAAAGACCTACACGTTTTTAAAGTTTGGAGATCCATTGTATATTTTTATGTCTGTGCTCCTATAAAACAGAAGAGATATAGGAATAGGTGTGAGGTCTTCAGTGGTGGCTGAGCTTCTGGAATATCTTGATCCATACTGGATCCAATAATCAGAGCTGGCTAGGCAAATCAAATAAAAACTTTTTTAAAAGTCCTCTGAGCAAAGGTATTATTGCCTTTCAGCTTCACACATACCTTAAGAATTTATTAGTCTTTTAGCCCTGTGAAAGATTAGAAGTGAGACCAGATCCAAAGCATGACTTTTTTGAATACTTTCCCCAAAGTTATTCAAAACCCATGATTTATTTGAATATTTTTTTGTTCTATGCAGGTGTGGGGTTTTTGGGTTTTTGTTTTTGGACTCAAAGAGAAAGTGAACCTTCAGTGCTACAGAAAATGTATTGTAAAGAAAATAAATTATTTTGTTGGGTTCTGCTTGAAATTAAATTGAAAACTTCCTTCCCTGAACTGACTTTTGTACAAGGAGATGTACAATGAAACTTAAAAGCTCATAAATTTTGAACTAAGAAAAACTCCCAAACAAATAAAAATATCATTATTTACCTAGCTGGTCTCTGGAACTTACTGATAATCTATTTGGCCTGGGGGGAAGTAGGGCAGATTTTTAATAAAAGAAAAAATAGTAAACATAGAAATGGTGTGTGGATGAGTGGATTACTTACACACACAAAAAAAATCAGGGATACACATTACTGCAATGTTAAGAATGGCAGTTGAGATGAAATCCTGCAAATTTGGGTGATGCCTAAACTCTCACACTTTAAAAAAAAAAAAAAAAAAAACAAAAACCACACACCCACCCCACAACAAAAAAACCCAAACAACTCAACCTTAATTCAGCCTTCTTCTTGGGGACAGGAACAGTTCTTCCATCCAGAGAAAAGAAATGTCTTCCTTGTCATACTGTGTTACTTGCAGGACTTTAAATGCTACCTGGTAAAAGAAGATGAAGGAAAATTAGAAAATTTAGTTTTCTAAAAAAAAGAACTGAAATGGCTAAAATTAAAAAAACAAAAAAACAACAAAACCCAAGAATGATTACAGATAAATTAATTCCATGCTTATAAATCACATTAAATCTACTTTATTGTGTGTCTGCCACTTTGCATTTATTCAAGAATGTAACCTAAACTTCTGAGTCTAGGTTAGTCCCTGGAGTAAACTGCTTTCAAAAAAATGGCCTTCATTTCTGAACTATAATTGGATTTGCATTTCTGATCAGGACTTTGATTAGGACTTTAAAAGGATCTGTTGATCGACAAGATCTGATTGGCAAGGTTGCAACATAATAAGTTACCTTATCATTGGTATGGATAAAACCATTTTTTTCATACTACAATTTGGAAAATGGGATAAACTTGTTGCCACAAAAGAAGACATTATTTCTGTTAGTTATTTTTCTCTGGTTGGATCAAATGAGGAGCTTTTCTTTGTTCTTCTTCTTCAAGTTTTCTTCTAAATTCTGTTCTTCTCAGATGAATGGTTGCGAGTGTTAAAGAACCTGTGTCTTAATTAAGTTACCATTTGTCTCACTTGTAAATGATGCTATTGACTGGTTATCTTCTAGCTCTGCCTCCAGTTTGGTATAAGATAGCCTTTGGTAACTGTGTAAAAATGTCCTTTAGTGTTACATTTGTTGAAGCGGAACACTCAAAAAAAGTTTGTGAATGTTTTTTATTGCTAGAATGATCACGACTACAGTTGGAGTCATAAAGTGAATTCCCTTGTCCCAAAAGCACAAAGCAAGGGCTGATGCAGGGAGCAGCTGCTGGAGGATTTGTACTGCTTGAATTTTGTTCCCAGCTCAGTGACCTTGTGGAAAGTCACTGAACCACTCTCTGTCAACGTTTAGTGATTTTTGTGATGGCTTTCAAATTACATACCCAGGTTCCAGGGGTATGGAGCTGCTTAATTAATGAGTTGGTAATGTGCCTGATCTGACCTTTCAGCCTGTGCTACCAAGCAGCCTGTGATACTTGTCCCTGCCTTTATCTGTGTCCAAGCTGATTAAGGCTGTCTCCTCTTGCTGTCTCCTAACCATGTCATCCCAAGCCTGTTTGCTGTGCTTCTGCTTGACTTTCCTGTTTGGACACCTTTTCTGTCCACTTTATTCCTCTGATGCTTTTGCTTTCTCCACTGCATTAAGCACAGGCAACTTTATTGTCACCTGAATAGCTATTGAGTGTCACTGATCTTTAGGTTTACTTTTGAATGGCAAAATAAACCCCAGCTCTCAGTTCTGAGACTGTATAGCCTTGAGCATATTTCTTCTTACAAGTTTTGGTTTGTTTTTTTTTTTTTTTTTTTGTCATGCTAACCCCTCATACTTGGAAAGAATTTTTCTGTGCACTGCCCAGCTTCTCTTCCATGTCTTAGCTCCTTTTTTTCCTCTCCTGGAGTTCAGTTCAGAAAAATGTTATGTCACCACCTCTAGAACTCACCACAGACTTATAGACAGCAGTTTTTGCACTGGTTTCTGAATTGTGCATATGCTGAAGGATGTAGCAGTAAGATGTTCAACCTGCTATAAATTTTAGCCCTTAAATCATCACTAGAAAACTGAGCCTGGTTAGGATCTTGCAATTGCCTTGCTGATACCTGTCACATTGTTTAGATGGGTGTAGTCAGTAATATAATAGAGCAATCTCACTTTCTTGGATAGCTTCTCATCTGCTTATCTACTTACTAGCACAATGTGAACCTGTTCTTTTTGTTACATAAAGAATCCTTCAACTCCATCAAATTGTACCATAAGGAAAAATCATCTTCAATTCCCTATGTGGAATCTGGATTTTTCTGCTAGCAAGCAAGCAGACTAAAAGAAAGAATCAGTTTCCAAGGTTTGCTATGTATTTCTTGTGTATGTACATATGTGTATATGAGCTCTTATAAAAATATACTCGGAGGAAGAAATCTTTTGAAGATTTACTTTCAAATATAACTGCAGTGAATAAAATGTTTTTGAAATATAAGAAGCAATATAGAAAATTCATTTTGTAATGCAGAACAGCCCGAGTTGAATCATACTACCTGTGACCCTACAGCTTTTATCAAGGCAAAGCCTTAATTGTTTGCACTGGAAGAAACTTAGGGCAAAATAATTTGGTCTGTACATTTACCTGTTTTGATTACTAGTCCTTGCTTTTCGAACAAACTAGTTCTACTCATATGGTGCAGAGATGTAACTCTCCTAGAATGTCCTCATCAAAGACAGCAAGGAATTGCATCACAGGATGATAGACAACTTCAAAAGGACATTCACGTGTAATGAGAATAAGGAAAGACAGAGGAGCCAAACATCTGGATGAAGGTGAATTAGAAAATATCCAGGAGGATGGTGAAGCCCAGCTGACAGAATATGAGAAGTGAAAGTATCCATAGAAGATCTTAAGCATTTCCAGAGTACATTGTGAAGATCAGGTGGGACCCATACAGAAGTAGGAAGCTTTCTCCATGGAGGTTCTTAATACTTAAATTAAGGAAAAAATGTCTAGAGTCTGACATAGTTTTCAGATAATTTGCAGAGTCTCTGGCACTTTAACCATATTTTAGTGGGATGAATGTACACAGGACAGGGGGATGTGCTTCTCTTTGCTGACAGCAAAACTGGTTTATACCTGAAGTTCTAAAGAGTTTCATGCTCGTACCCAGAAATCTGGATTGCCATCCTGTTCAACAATATGAAAGGGTAACAAGTGAAGTGGCTCATATTTATTGACAGAAATAGACTGCAAAACAGATTAATTCAGTTTGTGGAGAAGTGGCCTGAACTACAGAATATAAGAAATAAGACTTGAGACAAAGAGCACAAGACAGAATTGATTAGTCTTAAAGCTGGAGACTGAAATTAATCCAGCAGAAATTATTTTTCAGAATTTATTGAATTCAATGAAATGAAAACTAATATTAATACAAATAACTGCTTGAACAGTGGAAAAGAGAAGACAGACCTGATTTACAGGATATGAACCTAAATGTACATCTAGACATTTTAGGAAAAAAAAGCAGAATGTTTAACAAGAAACTGGAAATGGATTTACCTATAATGCAGAGACCTTCATGCTCTGAGACGTGCTTCCATAACAAGTCCTAGCAAAGAAAAAGAAACCTTTTACCTAGATATTTTTCCAGCTACCTAGTTGTAGCTGGAAAAATATTTTTTAAAAATTTGAAAATATACTAAAAAGAGCTGAAAAATGTTCAGTGGTATTGTAGGTAGAAAAGAGTGGCCTAACTCTGAGAGAGGGGAAAGATGACATATCAACAAAAAAAAGAAACAATTTAAGCAATCTGGACTTGTTTCAAGTTTTTTCATTGTACTTTCTAAATAATTGCTGTGGTATTGGGCTCTGTTCGATTTAATTGGTAACGTGTGTTGAAGCCAGAGCTGAACGAACTATTTACAGCAAATAATTTATTTGATCAATGTCGTTCTCTTTTCTGGTTATGAATTATCCACAAACAGGTTTTTCCCCACTAATTTGTTCATTATTCAAAATTGCTCAGCAAATGCTTTCTGTGAGTGCCTTTTTGGACCTTTTTGGTCTCTCTTTCTTTAGAAGATTATGGTTGTACAAGAAGATTATGGTTGTACTCAAGAAACCTGAATGTTCTTTTTTAGTGTTCTTTTGACTGAGGGGAAAATAACCTATTTTCTATTGGTTATTTGCTTTATTTGCTGAAAATGTGAATAGTGCAGCAGCTTTTCCTTTTTATTGATAAGATTTTAGGCAGGAAGGGACTATTAGATCATTTACTCTAATCTTTTTTATGATGCAGATATAGTAGGAATTCATCTAATTTCTCCCATACTGAGTTCAATAATTTGTGCTTAACTAAAGCAGATTGGAACTTTATTTTAAAGCTTTTCAAATGGCTAAGTAGTCTTTTATGAAGGCGTTACTATTCTATTTTCTTTTACAAGCTTGTGTAACTATTTGATGATCTCTGTTTTTGTCATGTGGGATTGTTTTTATTTTCTGATTTGATGTCTGAACATCCTGGGTTCTGAGGGAACTGATAGATGAAGTGGTTAAGATTCTATCCATCATATTTGAAAAGTTGTGGCAGTCCATTGACATTCTCACTGACTGGAAATGGAGAAACAGAAGCCCCGTTTCAAAAAGAGAAAAAAGGAAAACCTGGGGAACTCAGAGGCTCGTCAGTCTCACCTCGGTTCTTGGCAAGATCACAGAGCTGATCCTCCTAGAAACTCTGCTAAGGCATATGGAAATTAAAGAGTTGATTGGTGAGAGCTGATGGGAACTTTACTAAGGGTAAATTGTACCTGAGAAATTTGGTGGCCTCCTGTGACAGGGTTTCAGCATTGGTCAGAAAGGGAAGAACAGCTGAGACCATGTACCTGGACTTCTGCAAAGCATTTGACACTGTCCCAATGAGATGCTCGTCTCAAAACTGGGGAGATGGGTATTTGAGAGCTGGCCCATTCAATGGGTAAGGAATTGGCTGGATTGCCACCATTAAGGAGTTGTGGTCCATGGCCTGGTGTCCACGTAGTGACCAATGATGAGTGGTGCTCCTCAGGGATCAGTATCAGGTTGGTGCAGTTTAGCACCTTAGCTGGCAACATGGACAGTGGGATGGATTGCAGCTTCATCGAGTTTGCTGACCACACCAAGCTGTGTGATGTGGATGGCAGGCTGAAGGCAGGGGATGCCATCCAGAGGGATTTCAGTGGGCTTTGGGCCTGTGAAAACCTCATGAACTCCAACAAGGCCAAGTGCAAGGTGCTGCACCTGAGCCTGGGCAATCCCAAGCACAAACTGAGGCTGGGTGGGAAATGGATTGAGATCAGCCCTGAGGAGAAGGCCTTGAGGGTTTTGGAGGATGAGAAGTTCAGCATGATGCAACAATGTGCTCTTGCAGCCCAGAAAGCCAAATGTATCCTGGGCTGCATCAAAAGAAGAGTGACTCAGAGGCCAAGGGAGGGGATTCTCACCCTCTGCCCTGCTCTTGTGAGACCCCACATGGAGTGCTGAGTCCAGTGCTGGGGCCCCAAACATAAGAAAGCACATTAGAGTGAGTCCAGAAGAGAGCCATGAGGGTGATCAGAAGGCTGGAGCACCTCTCCTGTGAAGAGAGATAGATGGGGCTGTTCAGCCTGGGGAAGAGAAAGCTCTGGGGAAATCTTGTAGCAGCCTTTTGGTACCTGACAGGTACCTACAAGAAAGATGGAGAGGGACTTTTTCCAAGGGCATGTAGTGAAAGGACAAGGGCTTTGAATTGAAAGAGAGGAGGTTTAGCTTAGGTATTAGGAAGAATCTTTTTGCTTTGAGGGTGGTGAGGCACAGGAACAGGTTGTCTAAAGAAGTCATGGATGCCCCATCCCTGTAAGTATTCAAAGTGAGGTCAGATGGGGCTCTGAGCAACCTGGTCTAATGGAAAGTGTCCCTGCCCATGGCAGGGGGGTTGAAACTAGATGATCTTTAAGGTCCCCTTCAACCCAAACCATTCTATGATTCTATAAGTCTTTTTTCATCATGGAGGACAATAAGAAGCTTTATGGCTGTGTGAAGAGTTATTTCACAAACCTTCCTATCTGTTTGCCCAGGTATAGCTTTCCCACAAGACCCATAACAAAAAAAAAAAAAAAAAAAATTAAAAAAAACCCCAGTCTGAATATCTGAGCAAGTCAAACAATGACCCTTGCAAATGCTGTCAAAGCAAATGTGTGCTTTTAGTCAAATTAATGTTTGTGAATTCTCCTTGCAGTATTTTCCCAGTACTAGCCAAGAAAGACGTTGCTAAATGTAAATTGTAGTGACAGTAATTTGTAAAATTTGAAATAGTTCTTGTTACTCAGAAAGCAGGATAAGTGCATTTGTCACATGGTATTATGATGAAAAATGCAGTGAGCTGCTGCATTTCAGAGTTTCGATTGGGGTCCTCATGCTGTATAATATAGCAGAAAAACATAACACTTTTGGCAAAATATGATGGGAATCTTGTCCACACAAGCTTGGTGGAAGTGCTTTTGGGAAGTGGAAATAGCCAAGATTAAAAAAAATAATATTTAATTGGAAAAGTTGTTCCATACAATAGAACAAAATAAGGGATGACTAGTTTTTCTCAGTGGTGTGCATGGTGTGCAAAAACCCACAGCTCTCAAGTTGAAATTGTGAGCTGTCCCCCTGTTGCAGTGATGCCTTAAGAGACCTCCTAGAAACAGAGACTAGACAAGAATAATGGAATTTATTTGAAAGGCCTTTAAAGGTACCCCTGGGGAACCAGAGGCTGCTGCCAAGATGGACCCCAAGATGGATGAGAGGTCACGAGTTCTTCACACCTTTATAGGTTTGGTTCATCTGCCTATTCAGGGTTAATTCTCCAGTTAAAACTTCAGTGTAATGATGTAATTCCCCTCAGCTTGCCCTCCCTTAGAGGTTCTTTGGTTTATACGTTTTGGGCCTAGGATGGTCTGGGTGTCCTTGGATACAAAGCCTGGAGAGAGAGCAGAAATTAACAGGCTACAAGAAACTTCAGAGTTACACACTAAGCAGTACAGGATTTGAGAAATATAAAAGTTAAAACCTAAGGCATCATCAGTAACATGGTTTTATACAAGAAAGCTGTCATTTGAAGCATATATGAAACCAACTGCATGGCCTGATGGTTCTGAGCAGCAAAGCACCACTCACCACGGCTGAGCTGCACTAGCAGGCTGTTTGGAAACTCCCTGCACCCCACTTCTGAAGCTTCCACATTTCATTTCTCTGCTGGACTGGGCTGTGGGCAAGCCCGAGGGTAGTTTGCCACTTCCTGCCCCCATATGCAACTGAAGTGCTTTCAGATGTGAAGATCACTGCAGAGTCCTGCAATCTTATCCTTGCCACATGCCCTTGCAATTGGCCTCTTCTAGCAGGTGGGCAGTCAATGCATAAAGTGAGCTTAAAAACAATATTGGGTCCCTAGTTCCCTTTGTTTCCCTAAGATCAAAAAATAAAGGTTTAGTAAGTAAGATTTCTGTGAGAGCATGGGGCATAAATAACTTGACAAATGTCCTTTAGACATTTGGATTCATCTTGCCCATCTCTAGTGATTTAAAAGATGTTGAGACTAAACAGATGATGTGTCTCTGCTTTACTAGTGGAGGACAATCCATCCAACTGCTCTAGGATGCACTGAGGACTTGTCTGCTGGAGGAATCTGGCTTTCTTCACTGACTTTCAAGTGGAGCTAAATGAATAGATTAGATTACACTCCTGACTTTTAGACTGCTAAAACGAACTGAGATGAATGTCACCCCAAATTATTTGCCTCAGAATGGCTGAGATAAAGCAGCTGCACCCGATGCATTAACAAGTAGCCATGTTTTTTCTCTCTCAGCTGAAGAAATAATCACTTACCACTTTTTCCTAAGCAAGCAGCAAGGTCTGTGGTGTACTGAAATGTCAGTAAAAAGGTGCTTTTAATTCTCAAGGACTGGCCTTTTGCTGGTGTTTTTGAATATGATGCTGAATCTTTGAGCTTTCAGGGGCATGACATTGTCCAGTGACTGAATAAGGGACACTCACCTTACCTTATCTGCATCATGCTGAAATATCAATTGATTTTATTGCGAGGAGGCCGACATCCAGTCCACTTGTACGTGAATGGGACAAGGGATTACTTGAAGCACCAGGTTATTTTTTCCCTTCATGATAAATCAAGTGTCTTGGCAACAAAGGCACTACCCTGCCAAAGGATAGTGGCATGATGACTCTGCATTTGGGAATTCTCTGTGTATTGCTCTGAGTAGATACACAAACAGTTCTTTATATGCTCTGTGACCTTCTATTTCTTGAGGCCTTTGTTGTTAGAAGAAATAGCATCTCTGGCAGAGTGGTAGGAAGCTGCTACACCCCTCAGGTGAAGTACCTTCAGGTGACAAGTTGTGTATGATAATTTATGGAACATAGTCCTTGTAATATTTTATACTGCTCAAATGTTCCAGATGATTATAGTCTCTAGATCTGCAGTTAAATTATTATCCTGATCAGAAATTTAATTGCTCTCACTTGTCTTGTTCTGTATGTGCTTTTGGCAGAGTGACAGCACTTTCTATCACTGTTTCTCCATCCACTGAGTGATACAAAATATGTTTTTAAAATCAAAGGAAAAAATATTAGTGGGGGTTATGTTGCCTGCTATAATGCTTTGTTGCTCTTTTCTAATATGATGGTAGAACAAAGTGCATTTTAAATATTTAGCATTGTTCTTAGAAAAAATTGTGAATTTTTAAGCTGCAATTTTAAACCTGAGGTGAAAGTAAGTTTGATCAATGTTCCTATCACTGATGTCTTTTGCTATTTTCCTTCCTTTTGCATTTCTGCACAGATTTCTATTTTGTAACAGTCTCATTGAACACAAGATAGACAACGTTTTCCAACATAGAAGGATGAATGTTTCTTCATTAGGAATTTTATTTTCCATAGAATATTTTTTCTTAGACAAACAGGAGTCAAAATCAACACTAGAAAGTTAGGATGCTGAAGCAGAGGAAAAAAAAAAAACCCTCCACCAAAAGAACAATTCCCAAATAAAACAGAGAAACCAAAATGTTTGAACTTTTATTATCACCATGTTTTGGAACTGCTGAGAAATTTAGATTTTCTCTTTCAGTAAGTTAGAAATTGCTTTAAGCAGTAAGATTACACACATGAAAACTTCTGCTCATTGTGCTAGGATGATGCTGATGTTAATTTATGGTTTGAAAAGCCTGTGTTGTTTTGTTCTGAGGCAGATGAACCATATGTTTTGCAATAAATACTTTTAATTTAAGTAGTGAGAATGATTGTAACTGTTTGGTTTTGTTGCTGTTATTTACACCAACATATGACAGAAAGCAAGTGAAAGGAAGACAGGATGTATTGTAGAGTCTATTAAAAAAACAACAGCATGGAATGCTGAGAGGAATTTTTAGACATGAGGCCCTTAAAACAGCAGGGTGAACTGATTATTTGAAATATAGATGAAGTAAAGCTATGAAGAGAAATATATTTAAAAATATCTAAAATAGGTATTATTATATCTAATACATAGAAGTATTTTCAGCTATATATATAGCTCCATGGGTTTAAATGATCTAGTTATCATTCTCCTGCAATAAGAGCTTGAAAAATAAGCCTTCAAATTTGGATTTCTAAATGACATTTCTTCGGCATAGCAAGGGAAGGAACTAAGCTGTAAGTCCAAATGTAGAAATATTCTTGCTGCCTCCTTTGACTACTTTGTAGAACATTTTTCCTTTGGCAAACTAATACTTTGATTGCTTTTAAACCATGCAGAGGCACACCCCAGCTCACCCAGGTTTGAATGAGCTGGGTCGAGTAATAGAAATGTTGCTGTGTCAGCTCAATGTCCTGGCTGGGAACAAATCCTCTGCCTTTTTTGCAGAGCTGGTTACCCCACACTACCCGAGCTGTACCACACCTGGCACCCAGCCTGGGTGTCTCGAAGCAAACTGGGCACATCTGCTGTGTTGCATCACACAGAATCTGGAAACAAAAGTTCTAGTAAAAATCACAAGTTAAGCATTGGGAATATTTGCACAAAAGTAGTCTTTTTAATTTTTCCTTAAAAAAGTTAGTATCTACAAGTGGGAGTTACATCTATTATTTTTTTTGTCATAATCATCTCCATGACCACTAGCTGTACTGCCAGAACAAACAGGCTGTAAATTCATTTAAAATTCATATAACTATAAGCCACACAAGACAAAGATGTCATACAACTCAGAAGACACTGAAGTTCCCAGATATATTAATTTTCCAGAGCAGTGTTTGACCCTGGAATATTTTTTTCTGTAGTGTGTCTTAACATGGATTCACTCAGATTCAATTAAAATATTTCTAGCCTGATGGCAGCTTTTACCCACTGCTTACAATTTGCCCAGACATAGTAATTGCTTCTGTTTTTACAACTTCAGTGATCCCCTCTTCCTTTACAAATCTTCCCTTTTGTTCTAGGAAAGCAATAACTGGCATAGAAACAGACTTGAATTTTGTTCCCTGCAGTACAGCACATACTACAGTGCCTGGGCCAGTCCAGACTGCTCTTGCCTTCACCTGCATTTTGGAATTGCTTCCTGCCTTTTTCTGATGCCTAAATTGGCTTTTCACAAGTTATTGCTTCTCCTTTGTGACTGACAGAGAGATCTGTTGCTGTCAGCATGAACTTCCTCCAGCTGTTTCACCTGTTGGTACTTCTCCATTCAGTCTTCTGACTTCAGTTTTAAATTCTCTGTGCACCTTCTTTTTTTCCATGGAGAATCTTCTTTCATGTCTGTTCACACTCCACCTGTCTTCCCTCTTTTGCCTATCACTGTCTCCTTCTTAGATTTACTTTAAATTTCCCATTCTTTTCTTCCTTTCTTCAAAGCTCTTTGCCCTTTTCCACAACGATAACGTGAACGGATAACGGGATGTTACTTGGTGCACTTCTTTTCTAATCTCTTCCCTGACTGCACAATGCAGAGCTTCTCAATGGCTTTCTAAGTTTCACTTTCTTAAGCTAGATTTTCATAATGTTAATATGAACACTGGAAAGGTCTTCATATCAATGGGGACTTTGATCAGGGCTTGATTCATATACTTGACTCATTTATTTTCTTTCTAAACTCATAAGGTGGGAGTTAAGTTTCTACCTTCTATTGAATTTGGAATTTTCAGAGGTTTTGATTGAAAGTGATGCCTTTTCCTGGTCTTAAAGTCAAGAACTAAACACAATTAGAAGAGAAAAGGGATTTTACTTCTATATTTTTTTAAGGATCTTTAGGTGCACCATGTCCAGATGGAATGCACCTCCATGCACACCACAATGCACCCCCAGAAAAGTTCTGGTATAACATTAGAGGTCGTACTAATAAGCATATCTATCAAAGATTCCCCAATGAGAGGCTCGAATCAGCACCCTCCCCAAGGAATCTTCCCCTGGATGGTTCTATCTCAGTTTACAAAATGTGTTCTGGAGAGGACCTTGGGATCTGGGGCACACTGACCCCTAACTACAAAGCTTCTAAAATGTTCAGTCTCCTGGCTTGACAAATAAGTCTAAGAATGTAGGCTAAAAAACACTAAGAATACAAAAGTCATAAAAAGCTATATAAAAGAAAAGGCAAAAAATCATCATGGCATCAAAAGCCTAAATTTGGACAAGCAGAAGAAAGATTGAAATGACTGCTTTGAGGTCCTTCTTATTTGCTTGTTCTTGGAAGAGAACCTTAAACTCTTGGTTGCATGAAGTAAAGCTCTGTTTCATAAAATAAGTCTGTTCTAAAAAGTAAATATACAGTCACAGGAGTCTTGTAGTTGGGCAAATTCAGAATTTCAGTTTCTACTTTGGAAAAGCATAGTGAGATTGGCAACTGTGACAGAATTCTACAGTCTTTCAGCCATTAGGCTGGGCTTTTGTGTTACTAAAGGTAAGATATGGTTATATCAGTGTATGTTTATCTAGGCTGCAATTGAGTGCAGAACATGGTTGTGGATGGGATGATGGATAGCTAACCAAGATGACAATGTTGACAGTAGTGGTGAAATGAGACAGTGATGTTTTCATCGTGGAATATGTTAGTACAGGCATGTGTCATGTTTAGTGGATTCCACCCCTTGGGCTGCCCCTTCCTTTAGCTAAATTAAAGCTAGAAGGGAAATAGCTGCAATCATAGCTGTGTAACTATGAAGCAGATTAGCCTAAAGTGGCGAGTGTATCTTATCTTTAGCATTTAGACCTGCAGTTTTCAGAGTGGGAGCAAGAAGGGCACAAGGATTTTTGCTCACTTCACTACTTTGCTGTGTTCTAATGATGCAGACACTTAATTGAGATGGTAACTTCTCTTATTGTCATTGCCCTGCTTTAATTTCTTTAAGTTACACCATCACTCTGTGCTTCTTTGTCTTCACTGACCTGTCTGTTTGGACAATAAGCCCCTTAGGAGTAATCAGTACCTCACTGATTGTGTGCGCAAACTTTAGAGCTGTGATAAGCCATTTGGACCTAAAACATGAAATCTTTCTCAGTTAACTTCAGAAACCTCTAGATACTGCCTAGATTTCATGTGTAGGCATGGAAAGAATGAGGGATCTACATCACACATATTCTTTGATGTCTTTGCTGTTTTAAGTCCTGATGACAGAAACCCATTGGCTTGGAAAAGAAATATGTTTAATAATAAATAATAATTAATGAAAATATAAAATACATATAATCATATTATATATGATTAATATAATAGTCCTGTGGACCATAGAAAGAATATTGGCTGTCCAATGAAGAACAGTTCACACAACATGAAAATAGAGGGGAAGATGTTGATAGGGAGGAGAGAAGAACAACAGAGGGAAGAAGAAGTGTGAATGTTCAAACAAGAGCTTTAAGTTTAACCTCTTGTCCCTTCTCCCACTGAGGGAACGGGAATAGCTTCATTTTTTCTCAGTTGTCCTCCAGGGAAATTTCTAACCTTGGCTGTGTACTGCTGATGAGGACTCTTTAACTTCCCTTGACGGTCGGTTCATTTGCCTAACTCTTCTTACTCTGTGAAACTTCATGCAGTAACTGTATTTGACCTAAATTTCCCTTGATGCTGCTTAAGTTCATTACTTCCTCTTCTGTCCTCATTAATTAAGGGGAATAATTGATTCCTGTTCTTTTTATAACATCACTTTATGTACTTGAAGATAGCTCTCTGTCACTCTCCCCAATTTTCTCCCTGACACATAAATATGAAGACAAAAGGGAAATATTTCTCAAGCTGGATGATGTCAAGAAAATAGGGCAACTCTTCAAGGAGAAGGGAGATAAACCATGAGAAACAGTACAGGAATTGAGACTGGGAGGGACCTGCAAGACAGCCTCTTGTCCAGACTTTTCTGGTTAAAATAAGATTGCTGTGTACCCTCTTCACTGCCATGAGACACAGCTCACTCGTTCTCCAGGTAGTCGTAGGTGCAGTTTCTCCTTTTAAGACAGATAAAGGTCTCCATGCTTTGCTTTCTTAGATAATCTGGAAATGAGAGATGGGATATTTTGTGCATGGGTTTTTGATATAAATCAAGTTTAATCGAGTTCTTTGGATGCGGGTGTGTGTTTTTTGGGTTTCTCACTTCCAGCCTTCTGTTGAAACTGAATATAGCTCTCAATCCTTTCAAGCCTAGCAATCTGTCTATCATTTTTATTTCCTTTACATTTTCAAGGTTATCTCTGACAGAAAATTGGATAGAAACTTTGTAAAAATATAAATGAAAGCTGTGATTATCTTTTATGCATATGCAATTCCTGGAAGATAGGGAGGCCCACAGCTGTCTACCCTCATGAATTCCAAAGTGGGGCACAAATCTGATCATCACAGGATTATGCAGTGATGTAGTCTAGTATCTGTCAAAATCATGTAAACTGCTGCATGTTGCATGTTGGTTTTTAGATAGGTAGGATCAAGAGCACAGATGTACCTTGCATACATTTTCAGCATTTCTGCAAATGGAATAAACCCCACCCCCATTTCTAACTACAGGGAGTATTTAGTCTGGAGACATAAGGTTGTTTATATTGTCGTTATCATAAATGGTGTGATTGTTCCAGTTACCTAGGTAGAGAAGAAATTATCATGTTATTCCAGAGTGTGATCTGGCACTGACTTCTTGTTTTATCACCTCAAAGCTATCATTAGTGGGTAATCATTTTAGGAAATTATTCTATTGCTCATTTATATAGTCTAAAAGCACTTTTGGTGATTTTCCTTAGGCTTTTTGTTAGTTATATCCTTTAGTGCTATAATATGGTAGATGCTGTGTAGAAAATATTTCAGTGCATTTTAGTGATGGAGAGAGGCCAGTGACTTTGGGTTTTTTCCTCCAAGCAGTTCAAATGCTGTTTGTATATTTCTTTTACAGCTGTGTTTCTCATCTGTGTTGCTGAGGTATAACGTATTTTAGTGGTTTGATGATAGGAGAGCCAGAATTTCATTGTCAGAGAAGTAGTCTTGAGCAATAGCATAGGATACTTTCCAGATTTCGTGGGTCTCAAAGCATTTAAATAAAACAGGACAAAGCTGAGTTATTGGTCTATCACAAAAGCTGAGGATTTACGTGTACTGCTCTCACTGTGAAGACTACAGCATGTGGGGTGGGGTCAGAAACACTGAGGTTAAGCCCTGTAAATGCTAGAGATGAAAGGCTGGTCTGGATCTAGCTGCAGAACTTACTGTGCTACCTGATTTCTTGCATTGGCTGCTGGTGCTTCCCAGTGAGTAGATTAAAACTTGTTTGGGTATGTACATATGAAATTCCCTCACAGCAGCAGCAGCAGTCTAGACCAGTGCTTTGGGCTGAGACCTGTGACTGAGTCTCTGGCATTTAATGAACTTCTGTGGACAAGATGACAGCAACCAGAAGAACTCCATGGGGTGTATTTTTTGCACACACTCACCACAGGTGGAAATACTTGTGCAGCAACATGTGGGGCTCACATGACATGCATTGACTCTTGGAGTTGCTCTGTGCTTATTGGAAATCTGCCATCAGAGTTTCAGGATCAGAGGCTGTATCTTGCTTAGTCCTGTGTCCCTGAGCTGTGGTAAATCACCTGCTGTGCAGCAGGGTGTAAAGACCCCTAGACATGTCCCCATACTGTAGCTGAGAAGCATAAACTAATTCTGTTGTTCTTTAACAGTATGGTTGTCTCCTGGGATGCATGGATTGAACAGAGGTTGTGTGTGGTCCTGTGTTCAAGGGTAACTTCTATTTCTAGACAGAAATACTTGGGTGGGGTTATGTTTGGGTTTTTTTTTTGGTTGTTTTTTAGTTTTCCCACCCTCCCCACAAGCACAAGGTACTTTAGGAAAAAACCCTAAATGTCTGGTTCTGTCATAGTCATATATATAGAGATATTTCTCTGTCCAGTAAAATCAACTTTCACGTTTATTTTAAAGGGTTAGTCTTAATAATAAATCTGTGTAATAAACCTGTATTAGTAAAATTGTTTGTAGTCTGCTTCTAAAAATATCAAAGTCCAATTAAATAAACTTATTACAAGGAATTTTGTTAATTACAGCAGCTGGCACTGTTTTTCCTTCAAGGCTGCCTAAAGAGGGTACTGTAAATTAATCTAGGTGGCTAATTATCAGGCCTGTCAGCCAGTCTACAGTAGCAGCCCCTCATGCATCATCCTGTGTGAGCCCACGGTGTCACAGCTGGCCACGTGTCCATCAAGGAAAAGAGCACTGCTGTAACATCATGCTGTGCATCTTACATGGTGCATCCCAATCCTCAGGAGGCAGAGATTTTTGCTGCTTGGGGGACTTGCATGATGCCCACAGCTCCCTCCCTGTGTGTTTGCCAAGTACGTTTTTGTGCTGTCCTACCACTATAGGCAGTGCTGATGACAAGTGCATTTGCATAGATGTTTGCCTGCTGATGGACATTTGTGGTGTCTCTTCTTTGTTGTAACACCTCTGGAGCAGTTTAACAGCTGAGGCTTGTCACAGGAATTGACGTCTGAAGCAGATCACCAGACAGTTGTGTTGCAGATGTTGATGTCACATTGTCTGTGCAGAGAGGCTGAAAAAGCCTCTCTTCTAGGAGGCTTTTCTTGTATATTCTGTGTTCTGACTGTGGCTTTTCCAGTGATGATTAACATATCTTCTAATACACAGAAATTATTTAGCTCTGTTTCCTGTCTTAAGCTTGGATAGTTGGGTGTGGGGTTTTCTTTTGTCAATACTGATTAGGTATTGACCCTGAAAGGGAAAAAGGACGATTCTGTGTCTTTGATGGGATTTAACTGTTTACAGCTTTAACCACTGCTTTCCTGCCTTCTTAATTTTAGACAATATATTTTAATATGTTAGACTTACTCTTTTCCTGGTTTGGCCTTTGACTGCCGAAGTAACTATTAAAAACTCACTGCACTCCTTTGCTCTGCAAGCTTGGGTTTACAGAAACTTTTCCTGTGTGTAATTTTATATGTTTGATGCCCTCTTTCATTTGGAGCGACTGGCTGCTGCTCTGCAGCAAAGAATTGAGCAGTGGAAAGCTTTAGCCACAGACCTCTTCTGAAACCACCCCTGAGAAATGTCATCTCCCAAACCAGCTGCTCTCAGCAGTCCATCATGTGGGGCACATAGGGCACAGCACCATACGGGGCCCAGCTGGGTCCTTACACAGAGAGGTCTGCCCTGCTTGTCATGAGGCTGAAGTGAAGCCAAGCCACCACTGGACACACTAACCAGAGTTTTGTTGTGGTTCAGAGCATCAGCCAATCACTGCACAAGTGTGAACACAAAATCAACAGACTCTGGGTAGTATTTCACACTGACTAAACTCATGGAGGTAGAAACAAGTACTGACACCTGCCCATCAAATAGTAGAGAGGGGAAGTGAGTCCATTACACTCCCACCATGGCTTTCACTTCAGCTCACTTCAAGTGGTTTGAATGAGCCAAAATATGTGGCTCAGGTGAATTGTAGCCATACCAGGTTTAGGGATTATACTGATTATACACTCTTTAAATTTTATTTTTTTCCCTAATATCCTCCTCATTGTTGCAATTTTCCCTTTTAGATTTTAATGTAGGGTTTTCTGCTATTCTTTTGCCTGGAGGCTTGTTGCCTCTGCTGTTTTTATACTGTTACTGTATTGGATGACAAATTCATCTGCTAAAATGATTTATTACCCTAGCTCACTGGGCAGTAGCAGTGCTCACTGAACAGACAGATTTGTCAATTTTTAGCACAGATATCTTTATCTTCCCCAGGTGCTCTGGAATGGGAAGTTGAGGAAGTATATTTGTGATTGCAAAAGAAAAACATCTCAAGGAACAAGGTGCAAAACAAATGAGTAGACAAAAGAAAAGGAGGGAAAAAAAAGAAAGAGGGTTTAATTTTCCTGTGTTATGAAATATAAACTAGTGGGATGAACTTAATTGCTAGCTCACAACATGCCTTGTGTCTGATGAATTACTATTCTGGTCACTGTCTTTCTACTTGCTGTTTACATTAGCTGTCTTTTTCTCATGTACTGAGGAGAAAATAAAAGAGACCAGCCAGGAGCAATCCCTGTGAAGGGTCCTGAGGTTTGGAGCCTCTCTCTTTTCCTTGTACTTCCCTGCTCTCTCATACTCCCCTTGCCTCTTCTGTGGGTACAATGGAAGTATCATTAGATTGGTTTGTTTATCACTAGACTTTGTTTTTGATGTGAACAGTGAAAAATTAATACTAATAATCAGTTTTCACTCTCAATCATGGTGCAGTACTGACATCCAAAGCACAGATTTTTCTGATTGCTTAACAAAGATACACCCATTCTGCGAGCCCCGATCAAGTATTCCTTTCCTGATCCATGTCCCCTGCAATCTCCTGCCAAAGTGTAAATGCTTTTATTTCTTTCAGCTCACTCTGTGGAGTAAACCTTTTGTGCCCTTTGTCATTTTGGTACAGTTAAGAAGAGGGTTGTCAGCTTTTTTTTGGTTCAAGTTTGCTTGTATGCTTTTTTTACTGACTTCTTTCTCCATTTATTTTTCTCTGGCTCAGGTTGAACTAAGTGCTTGAAATGGATTTTTAATTAGAACCCGAAAAATTTCCATGACAGAAGAATTTTTCTTGAAAAAACCTTTACATTGTCAAAGGCTAATTCACACCATAAAATATAAACAGTGGAAATACGTTCAGCTGTCTCTGAGAAGCCTGTTTGGACAAATCTATTGAAAAACAGATTGATACACCAAACATTGGGGTGGAATTGATTTTTTTTCTTTTTTTAAAGCAGATCTATGTGGCAAAACAAAACAGTACATCATCATCTTCCAAATTAACTAAATGAGTACAAAATAATGTATGTGTTTCTCCAAGTGAATCCTACATACATGAAATCAGTGAGTTGGTGTGATGAAGTATCAAGAGCTGGCACTGAGTTCAGCAAGAATCCCATGTTCAGCATCTCTGAAAGTAAGACCATTATTTCTTCACTCAAATTTTAACTGATGTCCAAATGAGGCATTTAAAATAAATGAGTGCACTGCAGTAGGTGTGGAAAGATTAACTGGCCTAGGTCTGACCCTGTGTGTGTATGTCTGTGTGTTTTTATGTGTGTCATTGTCTTCGTTGCTGTTGACAAAAAAGCTCCATGCTGCATTGTTCTTCACTCCTGCAATCGATTGTATTAAATGAGATACACTTTTCAGAGAGATTTTTACTTCCTCAGCCCAAACCCAGCATATTCTCAGACATAAACACTAGTTTTTAAAGAATTAAATTTGTAAATAAAATAAAACCCCATACACAGTTTTTCAAGCCTGCAGGCAACCCAGTTGTCAACTTAAAGCTCCTTGAATGTCACACAGTGAAAATGGCTTTTATATAGATTTATTGTATTTTTTTAAAATAAAGGTTAAAGAGAATAAATGATAGCACTACTCCTCCACAGGAATTTTGGTAAGTTCAACAGGGTTCTGAGTATACTAAACCCTTACTCATGGTATACTAACCCCTTTCTTTTTTACCCTGTTAAGGCTGAACACACACAATTAAAAGATAAAGTTTGAGCTACGTTTCTTGAAGGCATTATTTCTCAAAACCAGAAAGATAAGATATCCAAGGACAGTAAAAGAGAAGGGAGTGTAAGAGTTACAAAGGGAAATCAAAGCCTTGTGGAATATAGAAGAGAGAGAACTGGTGTCTCCCATTCTTCTTCTCAATTTGTCAAGGCAGATTTTGAAAAGAAAAATAATTTGCATTCAGCCCTACACAGTAACAGCAGCCAGCTCAGTCATGTTAGTATTTAATCATCATCACGATACAGTCTTTAATTACATGATCACATACTGGGTTTCCCCCAGATTCTGCCTTGTTCAGAGCACAGAAGAGTTTTACACACTGAAAGAACAGCATTTCAACAGTTATTTTTTTCCCTTTGTTAGTCAATGTTCAGACCCAAGCCTGATTCAGTGCATGCTGTGCAAATCTGTTCTCAGATCCACTTTATTCATTTTTTCCCTAAGCTTTTTCTAACCATCACCTTTCATGTGCCCTGAGCAAAAGTTCTTACAGTGTTACAGAACATTTTTTGAGGTGTTCAGGTTCATCTCCACTGTAGTTACATGGAGCTTGGATGCCTTGGCATGAAGCTGGATACAGCCACCTACTTTGGATACCCCCCCTTGAAATAATTAGTGCCCACATTTTCAGGGTGCTTAACATTGGAAGGTGTTTTTGTGTTCAAAGCCCAGCTCCTTGTGACTTCAGGTGCAGCTCTAAATGCACCTCACAGACTCAGATTAGAACACAAAAGCTTCTAGACTGGGTTTCCTAAAATAAAGAAGGATTTTGTGAGAGTAATTTGTGAGAGTTTGTAAAAAAGCTTTGTTACAATGGCTTGCTTCACATCCTGAAGGAATCCCCCGACAGCAGCAGGAACTGAATCCAATACTCCAGGCAGGATCCAGCTACTGTAGTAATAAGGCTGTTGTAGGAAAATGACTTCATCAAGTCTGTTCCTTTTTATTGCATGCAGACAAATCATATCATGCTTTCAATAAATTAATCATGTAATTTCTTAAAACTTATAAACTCACTATGCCTTTTAGAAAGATAGTACAGAACCAGCCACCAATACTAGTGATTGAAAATATTTTGTCTGATTTCTAGCCCTAATTTATTCATGGTCAGAGGCATTTATATCTCTACTGTTATAGATACTGTTCTTTGTACTAAGGAGTTAATTTTACTCTTTGTGTTTACCTCTATGATATATTTATGGATCACAATTATATTTTCCCTTAGCCTTTATTTTGCTGTATCTCATTCCTTAAGTATATAGCAGCCCTTCTCTCAGTTTATTGCCATTACAGTTACAGCTGATGCTAAACTCTACAAAATTTGAGATGAAGTATTGTCAGTACTAGCTGCCACACAGTGTACATATTCACCTTTTTCTATGCCAATATCATACTGCTGGCTGATGGTCATCCTATGATTGATTAAGAAAATTAAATCTTTAGTATTTTCTTGCATCAGCATTCAGAGAAAAGTTTTAATGGTCTTTAAGTGCACATTAATGGAGCTTAAGTGAGTGTGTATATGTGTGCTCTCTTCCAACTTCTCTGAGAAAGAATGCAAGGGTCTTAAAAAATGTTCTCCCTGTGCACCTTGACTGGCCGTGGAGCTGAAGTGCACAGCTCACTAAATGGAATTGCAGGTTTGTTGCAAAACTGACTGTGACCCCATGGTTGGGCCACACTGTAATGCCCTTTGAAAAGGAGGCCAAGTTAGGAGTAAAAGGAATATTCTTTCTGGCTTTGCTTCAGACTGGAGGGTGTGGCTTTTCTGAAATGGAGGTGCAAAAGCAATGGAGTACTGCTAAAGAAGCTAGGTCAAGAGCAAACGTCTGCAAATGGCACATTTCTTAGACTTATCTTCATGTTAATGTGAAGCATTTGAGGCCTGCTATGTGGAACTGTGATGAATACTGCTATACCTTGATCTTGAAAAACTTAGACTGCTATACTGTAGGTGTACTGAAGTGAGATATAAATTTTCGAAGTAAAAAATATCTATCAAATAGTTGTTTACAGAACAAGTGTACCAGTGTAGGTTTTGGAGACATTGCAGACTCCCTTCCTTGTTCCTTCAATCATCCTCTCAAATTCAATGCTTTCTGCTCTTAAAAAACTATAAAAATTAAAGTATGGAGAGACTGAGACCTCATGCTCTTCATTAACAAGATCTATGATTAATTTTGCCTTGCATTTTATTGTCTCAGGTTGGAAATATATCATATTGATACAGGGAAAGGACACACCTGATTGAGGAAGAAGTCTTTTATAATAGCTGTAGATTAGAGCTCTGGGCTGTGGATCCTGGTCTGCAATAGACCTTTTGGGCAACCTTCAGGTAATCCTTACCCTCCCTGTCTCTCAGTTCTTTGTAAAATCAGAGGAACAGCACCTCCTTTCAAAACAGGTGTAAATATCCTAAAAACTCTAAGATGCTAAATTACTGTAATCTAGAGGCCGTATGGGAACCTAAGTGTGTACTTTAGTTAACCTGACTTTTTCATCTGGCTTAGTATCCTGTCCTTGACTCTGACAGCCCAGAGGTGATGATAAGGAAAGGGCACAGGAACAGGAGCAGCATGTAGCTCTCTTCCCTAAATCCCATCATTTCTCCTTGCTCCACTGCCTTTTTGCCCTCTAGATGGAGACAAATGTGTCCTGCCTCACCAACTTTAGAATTTTCTAGATAAGATTAATTTACCTAAGAATTCTTTTAATGATGGCTCAAAGAGCCACAATGAAGTTAGTGGTTATTACTGTTACTATTTATGATTAATTTCATGATTTCTGATAGGAAAGAGAGCAGGAAGAATCCCCTCAACAGCCTTGGGAACCACACACCTTAGTTCCTAGAAAATGACCCAGTGTATTCTCTCAAAGCTTTTAGCTGTTTACAGGAAAAGTCAGATGAGGAAACGATCTCTAGTTTCTGTGGCTGGCAGGAACTCAAGTATACACTTTTCAGCTTTTGGCTCTGTATGTGTTCATTATTGGTCTCTACACCTGGCCACAAGTGAACAGAGAGATAGTACCAAGCCTGGGTCTGGTGGTGTAGAATAAGTTTGACAGGAGTTTTCTCAAAGATTCTCTCTCAGAAACAAAAAGAGAGGGTAAAGCTGCAAAAGAGTAGCAAGTCTTTGATTGTACAGAAGTGCAAAGAGAGCAATTAATTTCATTTAAAGTAGTGGCCTAAAGACCCATCTGTTTAAAGCTTGATCCTACAGTCCCTTTGGAAAGCAGCATAAACTGCCTTTTGTCTGGAAATTCTGCTAGTTTGCTGCATCTATTTTGAGGTCTGGCAAGCACTTTGCTAACATTTCACCTGTAATCTCCAGGCTCTCTGGAACAGAACACAGATGTTGTTCCACAGTGAAATCCATTAAGTAACACCATTGCAAAGTGGGGCTTGCCTCTGAGAGCAGAGATGTGTGTGTGTGTGTGTCTGATGAAGAAAGGAGTGGAATAAATGCTCAAAGAGCATTCATTTTAGCTAGTAGAAAAAGGAAGAGAAAATGGAAGAACTTATTGCCAAATGTTTAGAAAGACTCAAGAAGAATTTAGAGATAGAGGTACAGGTGGATGTCTACTGAAGTGCTTTTTGTTCCTGTTCCCTAGAGGTGCTGGGAAAAGGTTGTTCTGTAAGGACTCAGAGGAATGAATGAGCAAGTCACCAGGGCATAAGAAGGCAGTGCAGTATGTAATCCACAACCTGGAGCACAACAGTGAAAGCTGTAAGGTCCTTTGGGATGGGTTTAGACATTGCAGGTGATGTCTGCAATTA
Source organism: Rhipidura dahli (assembly GCA_013399225.1). Taxonomy (NCBI): domain Eukaryota; kingdom Metazoa; phylum Chordata; class Aves; order Passeriformes; family Rhipiduridae; genus Rhipidura; species Rhipidura dahli. The sequence goes on along the minus strand of VXAC01005357.1, from coordinate 300,742 downwards.
AGGTGGTCTTATTAACTGTGCTGCTAAAAGCTGATATGCTCATTTGCATGTGTATGGCAGTGCATACAAATAATAACAGTACTTAATAGAAAATTCTAACCATACACCTGGAAAAAAAGCTAGGTAACCATTTATACTCAAAGATCTAGATTAAAATACTACAGTTGTTTTTTTGTAATTAACATGTTTTGTTTGCCAGGAGTCTAGGCACTCAAAAATATAGTTTATTTTGTAACTGGCACAAAATCTCTATTGAATGTTGTTTTAAAAAAATGTTAGGTTATGGAGATAGATTATTTCTATTTATTTTTATTCTAGCTAGATAAGAAACAGGTAATTATAGAATATTACAGGTCTTTATATATTAAATTGTGTAATTATCCCATGAAGTCTGTGTCTGCCATTCTTATTCTCTCAGGCCTGGAGGTGTAGGGATATTACAGCTCATCTGTAAGGAGACAGGTTCACATGAGCTAAGGCCAAAAAAAAGATTTGGGATCATTTGTCATGTCTGGTATGAGCTGATGTAAATCCCCATGGAAGGAATGTGGTCTGACATCTCTCTGGTGGGTCTCTGTATTCTGTGAATTCCAGTCTCCTACTGTCCCTGGCAAGTTCTCTAATCATAAGGGAACTTCCAAGCAGTTGGTTTTTCAACTTATATATGGAAGCTGTTTCAATCAGCACAAACAAATTACCTAAGCATACAGACTGCTGCTTCCTTTATGAATGTATTATGCTCCAAAACATGGTAGGTTTGTCTTTTTTTCTAGTATGGGAAATATCTAATCAAGTCACAGAGAGAAACATGAAGACCTGCTGTAGGAGAAAGAAGTACTTTACATCAATATGGTGGGAAATGTGCACTGCAGACAAAGACAGAGGATCCAAGGTTTTCATAGCCTCATGGAATAATCTGGCTGTGAGATCCCTAGTGCTTGTAGGGTGTGTGAGCATAGCAGTCTGAGCAGGTGTCTGGGGGCAGCAAATTAGGGCACACAATACTTGAAGGTAAGGTACTGATTTATTTAATGTGTTTTACTGAGGTATTCAATGTTTACAAGCCAGGACTTAGCCCAGTACTATACAGAACATCTGCCTTTCCTGTTCGCTCTCTCTCCCGGTTTTCTGCTTGCCTTCCCTTTGCTTGATGACTTGATTTGTTTTGTTTTCTTGGAAACTAGGTTTGTACCAGCTAGATTTCCCTATTTTCTTTGTTTAGTGAAATGCAAAATCTGACTGTAAAAATCTGACTCTGCAAGAGTGTGTGCATAAATCACTAATTCGTAAAATTGTGTGGACCAAATCCTAGTCCCCTTGAATTCAGTGGGAATTTTGGTTTATGTGTCAACAAGGCCAAGATTTCATTCTCAGTAACTTGTATGCATAAAATGAAAATTGCTGCAGAGCTGTATTTTTACAGAACAATTTACTAGCTGTTAAATTCCAACAAAAGTATTTTTATCTTCTGAAGGCAGGAAAATATTAGCTTTATTTCATGTCATTGCTTAAGCTACATATTAATAATTAACTATTATTATAATGGAAGTCTTCCAGGTACAGAATGTGCCCATTACTGAAAAATGGAAAATAGAAAAATGAGATAGGTCAGTGCCAATATAGAGCTTGAGTATCTTAGACAAGATATCAGCAAAATTGCAAAAGCAGAGGTGTGATAACATTGTAAATAGACTCAGGTGTATTAATAGCTGTTATTCCTAGCGTATGGACCTTGCATATTTAACTCCATCAATACTAGAGCACCTGAATTGCAGCCTCTGACTTACAAAAAGTAATTAGCTAACCAAAACATTCTCCTTTTATTGGGTCTAGGAAGGAGCTTTTCCTTTCTTCTTCTATCATATTATTCAACAGAGTCTGTATCATAGAGACAACTGTCTCCATAGAGAGCAGCATGAATCCCCTGAACTGTTGCAAAACAGACCTTTCTCCAGGATAATTTTTTCTGTTCCAGAGTAGGTACTAAGGGCTGTGAGAACATGCAACCATGCCAGACCTATACCTGTAGCAGTGTGCTGGTTTGAGACAAATTCGGAGGAGTACCTGAAATGAACATCCTCTGATAGAAGGCAGGTTACGGCCACTCCTCCTTGACCAGGTTTGGGAAAAAAAAATTTCCTCAGAGGAAAGTGAAGGAAAAAAACCCTATTTATTTAACAAACACACAGGAAAAGAATAATAATAATGCTAAAAAATAAAATCTCTCACTGTGGAGAGAAAGCAGGGAAGACTTTAGAGTCCTTTCTGTGGATGTAGTCTCTCTCCCCAAAGCTGGAGCTGGAGTTTGGCATGGAGGGCCCCCCCTCTGGGCCAGTGTAAGGTCTCCTGGTGAGGTTCTGGTGCTCTGGACAGTTCCAGAAGAGAAAAAGAAGAAACCAAAGTCCCAGGAAAACAAAGGAGTTTAACTCTCTGTCTCTCTCTTCTGAGAAAAGGAGCCAAGAGCTGGGAAAAGCCGGAAGGTGCTTGCTTCCTCTCTGCAGCAGCAGCAGCAGCAATCTCTGTGTCCTTGGAGCACAAACTGCTTTGAAAAGTTCCTCTGGCTTTTTTCTTTCTCTTGCATCCAGTTTTACAGGCACAGAAAGGCACAGGAATCACGTCTGGGCGTGGAGCAGCGATAGGGGATACGCATTGTAAAGTCACCCCGAGACAAGCAGGCTGTACTGTCTTTTTTCTGGTAAATGTATTTGTGGAAAAGAGGGTGTAAAAATGGATACTTGACACTGTGCTGGGCCAGATTCTCTGGTAGTTGCATGACAGCTTCACTTCAGGCTAAACCACAAAAATGGTGCATGATTCAAAATGTAGGTGATAATCATGGTGTTCCAGATCTGCTCTGTGTTAGAAACAGCACCTGGTTTTTGCTGTTGGGTACTACTTTCCTGGAAGAACTGTGCAAAGACCCTTTTTCAGGCAATCTTATCTCCTCCTGAACTTCTTTGGAGCTCTGCTTCCTTAAATAATGTGAGTTCCTTAAGAAGGCTCAATATAGACAAATCCCTCTGAATTGTTTATTAGAAATATTTCACCACCCAGGAAAACAATGTGTTTCAAACAACACTAGTAATGTTACTAATAAAGAAGTCATTCCTGTTTAGAATTAACTTCAATATACAGGAGGAAATGTGTGTACACAAGACCTAGAGAGCCCCCAAACTTTGAATTTAATATGTGCTATTATTTTGCATAACGTAGGCTTGTTGCATGTGTTCTGCATATAAATTAGGCTTCTGGATTTGGGCGAAAAAAAACCAGCACACTGTTTCTTCTCCTAGTTTTCTCTGCTGTTTTTATGATTCTTGTGGACAAATAATTGTGAGAGTGTTGGATTGTCTGGAATTCATAACTGTTGCCATAATTGAGGTGGTAAAAGGATGTATGCTGCAAGTATCTCATGCTGCCTGGGCTAATGCTGGGTCTCTGCCTGGGGTTATGAAGGTTTGTTCCACAGCTCTGAGAATGTCAGGGATGTGCTGGAACATGGTGCCTCCTGGAGAGAGGAGCAAACACCTGCTCCATACCTCCTGCTAGCTCAATGAGACATTGCAATAGGAGGTGGTAGGGGTACTGCTCTAAGAGATATCACATTATTCCAAATATTTGGAAGCTTTAATTATGGAACCTGATTTTAGTCTGCTAACATTCCCTTTTTCTACTAACGTGCTGCAGCTGAGCCAGCTGAAACATACCATGACTGAAATATTTTATTCAAGTCCTGTTCTGCTTGCAGAAAGAGTTGCTTCAGCTAAGATTCAGAAGGAATCGCTGCACTAGGGTTCAATGGCAATACTTAAAGCCAATATTGTCAATGAAGTTTATATATAGGCAAACCACAGACCCAGTTTCAAAACGTGTAAACCAGAAACTGTTGTGCCTACAGATTTTGACAGCGCTTGAGTAGATAAGCAAACATTTGAGAGATCCAGCCATGCTGTTAACTGAAAAAAGTTTTACAGATATACTAGACAGATAGTAGTGATGCTTGCAGTTAAGGAAGTCTGATGCTTTCCACGATGGAATTCCATTTTCAGTTGCTTATTACTTTGTCAAACTTAAATCAGCAATGAAATATTTCAGGCTGAGAGTCTGCCTTGGACTCTGTGTGTGTGTTTGCTGTGTGCAAATTTCAGATAACATAATTCAATCATTTTCTGTAACAAGGTTAGATGAAAGTGCATTGCTCTATGCTTGTTAAAGGAAAATAATAAATATGTTAGTATTTCACTTACAAGTTATGGCACTTTGATACTTTACCAGAGTAGGTATTTGGCATTCAGCAAAGAAAACTGACCACACACCTAAGATGTGCCTTTTATTGTGACTATAAAAGTTCATCAAAATTTGAGTAATTAAAAGGCTCTCTGATGTGCAGGATAGAAAATCTGGTGACAGTGATAGGCATGGGGTTGGAAAGTGTGCTCTCAAAAAAGCTGAACTGGCAACATGAACAGAAGTTTTCTATGACTTGGATGCTACATGTGAAGAGATAACGGAAAGGATGATACTGATTCTGAGACATCCTGGCTGCCTTATCTCTATTTTCCTAGCAGAGATTAGTTTATGAGGTTTTGCAAGAAGTATGCTTTGGAGTTTTGTTCCTTTAGATGGTCCAGCTTAGACAGAAACAGAGTAATCATCTCTGAAAAAGGTAACATGGCACTCTGTCCAAATTCTGAAGCACAGCTGTGAATATGGTCATAACAGTCCTTTATTCCTCTTGAATCACAGGGAAAAATTATATGGTGCATATGCTTTTGTTTCTAAGGAATAGACTTCAATGTTTATGTTGAATTGAAGTACAGTGAGCAGAGCTGCTCTTGTTCCTTTATTCATCATGATGAGGCAACGTTCCTGCAGGAGAAATGTTTTTCCTTTAGTTTCCTTCCTCCCCTCTTCCCCACATAGTGTTTTCTCCCTGATATCTTCCTTTCTCTGCATCAGTTTCTCAACCTACTTCTTCCTGGGCTACCTCCTCTTGGGCTAGGAGTGACTTTGCGTGTGCCACTTGCTTCTCACGTTTCACCAGTGCAGGCTCCTTCCAGCACGCTCTCTGCAAAATGAGCAGTTTGTAAACTTCAGCTTGTAGAACACAGGGGCTGCAAAAGAAAACAGTTTATGAGGGGCCACCTAAGGCACAAGCTAAGATGTGAATCACTTCAGCTTGAGAATGTGTGTGCTCGTTACGATGTCCCTGTGTTTTGGTGATCAGCCTGTTTGAGATTGTTGCTGGTGTGAATTGACAGTATTATTTTTTGCCTTCCTGATACAGAAAAAGAGTGAGAAAGATATTCCAAAGTTAGAGAGACAGAAATAAATCTCAGTGTAATTTCTTTTACCCCTTAGATGAAATGATGAAAGACAGCAGTGTGCCAAGCCTCATCTGAGAGAAGGCAGTTGGGGATTTAACAAGGAGACACCAATATGTTCCTGACAAAAAATACATCAGGAGTAGCATAAAAGCAGGGAGTAGTGATGGGGCATATTGGGTACTACAAACTAGGGGCACCCAGAAGCAATAATCCTATGACTCTTATGTCCATTAGAGATGGTGAGTTTTGGATTTTTGTGCCGTGTCACAAGTCTGCAGGCCCTCTTCTGTACTTCAAGCTATTCTCTGGTAGTGGTTGTTGCTGAAATAATGTTTTTCTGCAGAAGGTGAGGTCACTGTGAATGCTACAGTGTGGTATTTAAGGGGAAAAAGTGCTTTGTGGAGAACAATTATTTTCTGTAACTAGAGCAAGAGGTTCTCTGAATCCACCAGCCAGCTGTCTCCTTGTTTTTCCAATAAAAACAGCTGAGGCAAGGTGCCAAACAGGATATGAGAAGCATAAAGAGAAGCACAAATGGGATCATGGGGAAGACAGAGACACCAACTGGGAGACAAGAGCTTGGCCCCACTTGGTGTTTCTGCAGTAGCACATGGACCAAGGATTTGAGTGCTGCAAGCATCAAATGGTTTTTTATGAGTGTGGACCTCTATAGCTGGGGACCTTCTGCCATACTCTGTGTCAAAAAAAGTGCTTGCTGTTAAATAAAATTACATTATTTTCATATTCATGCTTGGAATTTACTGACAGTTTAGCTTCATAGAGTTAAATAAAAGATAGATGACCTTAAATTCTTGCCAAGGGTGTTTTGTGGTCTAAAGGTTGTTGTTTTGATATGATACTTCTGATTTCTGGTCATTCATCAGCATAATTTGTCACCCACTCATGCCTAGCTAATCATTTAGAGTGAGACCTTCCAGTTGAGTTGTGAGATTAATTGAAAAATATGGCAATAGATTTATTTTGCTGTTCAGTCAACTAAAGACTCTTTACACAGGAACAAGCCAATAGCCATTTTTCTGCTTAGTTGAAAACCTGAATATTTGTGGATTTCAAAGGGTATTTTTATAGTAAATCTTTTTTTCACAGTATGAAAAATGAGTAAAGAAGTTTTTAAAGCACTTGTCCAAAATTTCAAGAAAATTGCAAGAAAACAAGCTGGAATTTTTAATCTGAAAGGACACCCACTTTCTTTCTAACTGCACTAACTGTTTTCTGTTGTTTTTCTTTATGAATATTTAATGCACAGACTCTGAAAACAATCTCATTCTCTCCTGAATTTCTGGAAATATTAGTTCTTGGTGTTCAAGATGTTACAGTTGACTAATGTGCCAGGTACATTTCCAGAAGATTGGTTTTGAGCAGATGGAAATTTACAGTGTAAAATAAGCCAAAACAGCAATGAAATGTTTCCAGTCAGCTTTGCTATAAAATACCAAACCTCAGTAAAACTCAAATTATTTTGTCTTTTGAGATACCTGTAAGAAAAGATATAAATAGCTTGTTGTAATCTCAAAAGAAATAAAAAAGTAAATGTGAAAGTATGAGGTAACTTCTATAGTTCTCTTGCAGTGTAGAAATAAATTTATTCAAATAATATTATTTTCCTTTTGTCCTTGAGACCCAGTCATTTTGGATTATTTTAAAGAAATTATTTAAGCAATAATGGTTTTTGGTTTTTTAGCGGGTTTTTTGGCATCATAATCTTTCTTCATTTCTTTGTTTATTCTTTTACAAAAGGCTGGAAAATAACAACATAATCTTCTTCTATTCTACTTTGGTATTTACCTGAAATGGGCTCCTTGAGAGCTAAAATGAGGTTTGGTATCTAGGGTCTCCACAGTATCTTAACAAAATATTTCTTTCAATAAAAAACTTCAGATGAGAATTGAGTGAAGCATTAATTTCCAAAGTCTTCTGTTCCCTTTAACCTTGTTTGTTCTTTTGTCTGTCTCCAGCAGATGGCTGGATGACTGGCATCCTCTGACAATATTCACTGCTCATTAGCACCACGTCATTTTGAGTGTTCTTTCCATCTTTCCTGTTCTTTTTTCCTCCTTCATTTATCAACCTATATTCATATGTTTAGTAAGATCATTGACAGTGATGTAGGTTTTAACATTTGCCTTCATTATTTTCTCTAGAAATCCTACTTGATGGCAAGGAATAAAAAAATCCCATGTCTGACATACAAGGTGATTAATGAAATATTAACCTCAGTAACTACTTTTCTGAGGAACCCTCAGGAGCATGAATTATTTAGTTTTACCCATCAGTTGCTAAGATCAGTGTATACACTTGAAAATTCAAGCCAACCTTTTTTCATAAGGTTTAAAGAAATGCTGATTACAATGTATGCAGGGTGTCATAATGTTAAATGGGTTTATTTGAACAATGCAAAACAACACTATTTCTGAAATGAAATTAAGAGTTTATTGGTGCTCCTATACCATGTTGTCAGATCTGCTACACACCTAGAGTACATAATTTGCTCTCTCTTGCAGCCCATGTTGTCAGGTCTGATGAGTGCTGTACTGGCAGCTTCCAACACTGCAGAGAGAATTTCACTCTCAGAACCTGCTAATCTTTGGTGGAAGATATCTATCACCGAGAAATTTACTTTGTGCAGAAATCTGAAGATATTCCTCTATAATGCCCATTTTTGTTTAGTTTATTTCTGTTGAAGTATTCAAACTGATACTGGTGAAATCAGAATGAAGCCCCACACTGACAGTATGTTCATACCTCTTCCAAAGCCTTCCCTGAATTCTGTTCTCAGAGATGGGGTTATCAAAATCTTGCCCACCATTTCTCTGACTCTACTATTGATAAGCTCAGTGATGAAATTCCTCTTGACTCAAAGTAGTAGAGGGATGGTGTTCATCAGATTTTCCTAATTTGGCTGGTAGCAAGGGCAGGAAAAAACAACTTAGTGAATACATGAGCTTTAACTATTCTGAACCCAAACAAAGAGCTGGTTTCTCTCTCTCTCACTCTTTTTTTTTTTTTTAAATATGAGAACATTTCAGTGTTAATCTTCAGAATGTTAGGTTCTATAACCTTCTCTGAGAGATTGCAAAATACTCTGCACCTCTTTTCCTGAATTATTGGCAAAAGACCTTTCTCAGAAAATCACTGTCTTCGAACCTTCATATTTAATTAGTATTTTACACGTTAAGTTAGAAAAGCAAGAGAAGTCTGACTGCAAATCTTTAATTAATCATAGCAAATTCTCCAACTGTGTGAAACATGATTCATTCTGCCTCTTGACTATTATAGCACTTTAGATTTGATTTTTATAAATTACCTGTGCCACCACTGTAGTGTAAATGGATGTGCAAGGGATTGTAATTACCAAGAAACTCAATGATGTCCAAATGAAAACAGTACATAGGGAAAGAATTACAATTTCAAACACTGTATTATTTAATGCAGAGACTTTTAAAGATTTTTTTCTTAAAATAGAACAGCTGTATTTTCTGGTTAATGCAGATCATTGTCAGACTCTTTTCATTGCATAGGGCAGAATGAATGACACCATATGCACCAGGCATCTCTATGAGCCCACAGATAAAACATAAAATCGTAGACTATTCTGAGGCAGAAAGATCATAAAGTCCATCTCCTGACCCCACATAGGACAACCCCAAAAATTAGAAACCAAAGAAGTATTTATGTAGAAATACATAACTTTGCTTTTGTCTCATGTTCAGTGACCAAATGAAATAGGAATTTCACAGGAATTCATGTATGGTATCACTCAAGTGATTTGGGGTATGAACTCTGCTAAAATATCTTCTATTCAGTAATTGCACATGTAACTAATGAAGGCAAATGCTACAAAAATGAAAAAAAATGTATTTAAAAATGTCAAGCAAGTTTCTGTTAGTGCAGATTGCACCTGGTATGTTGAAATAAAAAGACTAAATAATATAACAATCAATAAAATTATATGTATAAGTCAATGAAAATAAAATCATTGGCTTGAGCTTAGATAACACTTCTTTCCAACGCATATTTCAAACTCAGTTTTCCTTACAAATGGAAAGACTTATTTTTGTGATCAAATTTGTATTTACTACAACCAGAAGGATTGCTAGGGTACTTGGATTCACTCAGTGTTTCAGTCAGAACTGAGAATAAATCTTCTAGCTTTGCTGGATTGGTTAATGGATCTACTGGGCAGCAATTAGTACTTTCTGTCAAAGCAAGACTTCAGTTCTCCTAGAGATTAACTGTTGCCATATTTCCATGCTATTTGACATAAACTAGACTAGATGATTCAATACCCATTTTCAATTAGGATCAGCACTGATGTCCAATAAAATCTAATCCCACCGGGTTCTAATCTGTTTCCTTAAAGGTATCAGATGTTTACTGAAGAGACTGAACAGAAGCAAAATCTGAAGAACAAAAATTACCATAACCGTCTATGAGTGCAGTGACACCAGGCAAAGGGGACTCTTCTTTCAGTGTGGTAGGTGAAATTTTCCTGAAATCTCTTGGGAGAAATAATGAATAATCACTGAAAATAGGAAATTAATAAGTGTTAAAAGTTCTGGGTTTCCTCTCTGTTTCGCTTCTGTTTCTTTCCATACAAGAAAATTCAAAGAGTGCTTTCTCAGAGTTCTAAAATAATTGGGGTTGGATGGGACCTCTGCAGAAAATTTCATCCAAATCCTTACTCAAAGAAGGGCCTGGGCTGCTCAAATTGCTCAGGATCTTGTTTGGTCAAGTTTTGAACTTTTCCTAGGAGGACTATTCTGCAACATCCTTGGAAACCTTTTCCCAGTCTATGACAGCTCTCATGGTGCAATCTTTTTTCCTAGCACTGGAAATCTGGAGTGTTGCAGTTTGTTTCCATTGCCTACCCTTTTTTTAGTTGGCTGTAATTTGAGATCCAAATTATAAAGAAACGATGAGCATGTAGCAGCCTAATCTACTGCAGCAGCACTGGACATGTCAAGCCAGGACAAAGCATGGGGCAGGTTTCTGATGGGGAATGTTTATTAATCCACCAGCTGTACATATTACAACTTTGTCAACCTTTTTAACCACCACAGTAATGGAACTGAGTCCTTGTTTCAACTGAGAGGTTCTGAGATTGTCACGAAGAAGTGGCCCCAGTGGATGACAGTCTTAGTAAAGGATGGATTGTATTCCATGGTCTTAAAGTCATGTATGTTGAGAAATGTAACTCTCATATGCAAAGACTTGTTGGTTTAAAAAAACAAATCACATTTTTATCTGTGGTAATCCCATAATGGAGACAAGGCCATGTCTAGAGTACTAAATATAAAACCAAGTCTCATTAGAGTTAAGGCTAGTCTTTAAGTAAAGCCACCAAATACAAAAAAATCTCACTCTTTCCTCCAGCAGATATGCACACTCTCCTGCAGGGAGCAGAAAAAGTATGTTGAAGCTTGTGGAAGGTAAACAATATTCACTATCATAACCCTTGTATGATTAATCTGCTGAGGTCTCTTAGTAGTTGTGGGGGATAAAGTGGGAGAAATGCTCCCAAGTAGAAGATTCCAAATCCCTTTCACTTGGGATCATGAGAAGAAATGAGCCCAATTAAACTCCTCCTCAAATAAGTTTTACAATAATGCTGATTTTTTTCCCCAAAAATTTGCTTCAGTGTAGGCCAGACTCTGAATAATGTTGCTCTGAAAAGGAGAGTGTGACTGACTGAGTTCCTTGTGCATGGGAGGGCAGGTGACACTTAGTTGTGCCAAAGCTACTGGTGCTTTCTCAGTGGAGTAATGCAGGTATTGATTCAGATTTATAAACATTTCATCTTGTTTGTTCTTTATTAAAACTCCTTATAAAACTCAAATAAAACAAACAGGGGGAAAAAAAATCAATGCAAAGCATCACAGGTAAATTTGAATATGTGTTACCTGAAAATCTGTGCAGCCCTGACGAGCCTTAACACAGTTCAAATATGAAGTTCAATAACTTAGTCAAATCCAGTTCCCTAGTTTAGCTCATTTTTGTGACTTTTTTAGTAAGCCTAATCTGCATGCCCAGTTTAAAATTAAACTAGGCACCATGAAGGCACACAGCCTTGTTTGGGGCTTTGCACAAGTTTCACACAGCCTCAGTCAGTCATAGTCTATACACAAATGACTGTACACCCCTTTGGCTTGTTTGTTTACTCCTCCTAGCTGGAAGCTGGCAAAGCACATGCTGGCTCTCTGCTTTTCATTATGCAACAGGCAGCTGTCAATCTCTGTCTAATGCTGTCACAGCTTTAGTAATCTTGAGTGATGAACAGCTGTGCCTAGGGATATGAGTGAGGATAACTGGTGCTCATTTTATTGCCAATGTGGTACTGTCATGAGCTTTTCCCCCATAATATTATTGGTTTCTATGTCGTTTTAACGTGGCGCCAGTCATTTTCCAGTGCAGAATTCCCAAACGGCACAGAACTGTTTTGTCCTTACCATGTGAACACATAAAGAAAAACAACTGAGTTTCTGTCAAAGGAGTTCAAAAGCCCTTGTGTTTGCTTTGCTGTGAGGCATGATGGAACAGAGTCAGGATGATTATCCTGGCTCAGGACTCTTGCAGTAACTGCTTAGGACTTTTAACTGTTTTGACTTACTTCCCTTAAAGCAATGTTTGGTGAAAGTTACTACCCTGATTTTGTTTTTCTTGGTTAAAAACCAGAGTTGCTGCTGTCACAGGATTTAATCAAGCATGATACATCATAGTGGGCTTGACTGGCCCAAACTTGCTAATGTATGAGTTTTCATTTGAGAAATTTGGTTTTTTACATTGAGGCTATACAAGTATCAATTTAATAATCCATCACCTAAAAACTGCAAAGTGATTCAAATCAAAATATTTTGGCTATACTTTCTTATCTTCTGTTTTGAATTTCTATATGAGAAACTATCTCAGCTTTCAATTTTAACATACTTCTGTGTATGTATGTCTGTATAAATTTCATAATGCATATTTTGTATCATATTGATGGTTTTGGCAATATTAAGCCAAAACATCTAAGAAAATCTTTTAATGTTTTAAAATCAAAATCATTTGGAGGATGAACTAACAATATTTTCTAGGTTTAAGAAAATACCTGAAATTTGGATGAATGTATGTTTTTGTTACCTGCCAAGCTTTATTCAGTGCAGTTTTTCTTGTATTTCACCCTTCTCCCCAGACTAACTCTCCACTCAGTCAACATCTCAATTTTCAAAGAGCTTGAGTTACAGGAAGGAAGGCAGGGATTTATGCTTCTGCATGGGATAAAACTCATAGGAAGAGAAAAAGCACCACCAACATAAACTGGAAGTTTTGCCATTGCTGAGACCTTTGTTTTTTTTGTTCTGAAGGGGAGAATATGTAGGGTTTGGTGTTCATCAAAGCAGTTGCTGCTACAGGTGTAGCAAATCTTCCAGATGGTGGGGAAGGGTTCCTTCCATCTGTGCACCTCCTCAGTGCCAACCCCAGTTATCTAAGCTTGAAGCAGGGTTCTTGAATTTAGCTATAATATGATGGTGATCATTCATCTTTGGTGCCTGGAGTCGGTCCCATGCAGGATGAGTTTACTCCCTTAAGGCTGAGATGTGGGTCGTATGTTCATTCACCTACAGAGAACTGTGTCTGTGTCTGAGTGTGCACACTGTGTACAAGTCAATCCATGGTAAAACTGTTCATTATTTCATTGTCAAATACCTTAAAAAAACCACTCTCATGTATGCTGTGCTTGAAATGCAACCATCCTACCATGAAAATGCTGTTCTTTTTGCTTGTCACAATCACAGAAGATAGAGCTGAGACCCCTGTGTTTCTGTATCAAGCAGTAAATGTTAGACTTAATTATTACTGGGCTCCCTTTAACTCACTGCTGAGCTGATCCCCCATATTATGGCATGTTTCGTCTTTGTGGACAGGCTGTTTAGGAACTTTGTCTATCTTAGTGTGTCTTTCCCATGGGAAGAGAATGGTAAGGTGATGAAAAAGCAACATGAGGTTGAGTGATTTGGTAATCAATTTCACTTATAGTTAGACACCTATCAATTCCTACTTACAGTTAACCCTGATCAATTTTCACTTACAGTTGGATAGTTTTTAACTTATGTGACTGCTGTTGTTGAAAATTAAGTTCTTCTCTGTTTCTTCTGTTTAAATTTGAGGTTCAATGAGACTGGCCATTCTCACTGACAGGCTCGCTATGGTTTTCTAGAGAGCAATTAAAAGATTTTGATGAGGTTACTTTAGCAAGAAGATTAAGTTCACTTGGCCAGACACTCTGCTATGTGAGAGACAGCCCTGGAGAGCTGTTAACCACTGCTGACAGATGGCCCCCACATTCCTTGGTGCTCTTAGTGAGAAGGTCTGAATTATGTCTCTGGTAGATGCACCCTTATTAGATTAGCACAGTGAAATAGAGCTCCTGTTTCTCCTTCACACACTCTCTGCTTCCTTGGCATGGCTTTGATGTCAAGAATAGATCTTAGAGGCAAAGACTGACCTCCTCCACAGTTACTTCTATGCCAAGACCTGCTGCTTTTCATCATCCTCAAAAACTGAACAGAACAAGTTTTCATAAGAGAATATTGGTGAGTGTTTTAATTTCATTTCTGCTTTATTTATCACAGAAGAACTACACAAGAGATCTTCACTACTGTTTAGCAGGCTGAAATTAGAGGCTTACATAGTGGAAACACCACCATGAGGGAATAAATAGGCAGACACTGCCTGAACAAAACAGAAAGAAGCAAAACCCAAAATACTAATTTACAGATTATCTTTAACTGAGAGTAAGAAACCGCATTTAAATAAATAAATAAGTAAATATTCAATTAACTGTGATTAATTATACTTCTGTACATTAGTCCTGCTTGTCCTTTTCCTCAGTCTAGTCCAGGAAATGATTCCAAATTAATTCCTGGTCAGCCATGCGGTTCCTGGCAGAGTAAACATCCTATTTTTTAGACAGACAAGTGGTGATATATCTTGGATCTGCAGAGTTCTTTTTCAGCAGTACTGACAAGCATGTCGCGGTATAGAGATACATGTATTGCAGAAAAACTTTTGGCTCTAAACAACATCCTACAGACACGATGCTCATTTAGTTACTTTGCAAAGGTGTCCAAGAACATTTCCAGTGAAAGAAACAGGATACTGAGTTTTCCAGCTGGGACAGATTGGAGAGGAAAGCACAAGATATTTAGTAATCACCTACCTTGGTAATTTAAAGAAATTTAACTGAAAAGCCACTGTGGTAGAAACACCCACCCTGCTTCTTCTGTAACTGCAGAATCAGGGGAAGATGCACATGAAAGACACAGTGTAAGATATTCCTTGAACACAGGATTAGAATAGAGCTGCTTTCCTATAGGGGGAAGGAATGGGGTCTGTATTACTGAATCACAGAATGGTTGAAGTTGGAAGTGAACTCTGGAAGTCATCTTGTCTTACCTGCTCAAGCAGAGCCACCTATACAGCCCAGGACCAGGGCCACATATTGCCCAGGACCATGTCCAGATGCTCTTGTACACCCCTAGGGAAGGAGACTCCACAGCCTCTCTGGGAAACCTGTGCCAGTGCTCAGTCACCTGCACAGGAAAAAAGTGTTTCCTGATGTTCAGAGGGAGCCTCCTGTGCTTAATTTTGTGCCCATCACCTCTGATCCTGCTAGTGGGCACCATTGATAAGATAAGAACCTGGGTTTATTTTCTTTGCACACTCCCTTCAGGTATTTGTCATTCCGATGAGATTCCCCCTAGTATTTTCTGGGGTGAACAGTCTAAGTTCTCTCAGCCTTTCATCAAAGGAGAGGTGGTCCAGCACATTAATAAATTTTGTGATCCTTTACTGGACTTGCTTCAGTATATCCCTGTCTCTCTTGTGCTGGGAAGTCCAGAACTGGACACAGCACTCCAGGATTGCCTTCAATAGTGCCAAGTAGAGGAGAAAGATCACCTACCTCAGCCTGTTGGCAATACTTGCCTTAATGTAGCCCAAGATAATTCTCTGCCTCAATGGCACACTCTGGCTCATGTTCAGTTTGATGTACCCCAGAGCCCTTCTGCTGAGGTCCTTTCCAGCTGGGTGGTCCCCAACCCATACTGATGAAAGGGTTTGTTCCTCCGTGGGTGCAGGAGTTTGCATGTATCCTTCTTAACTGCACGAGATGCACTTTGTGCCCCTTTGCGTGAGGCTGACCCTCCAGCCTCCTGTGGTCCCTCTGGATGGCAGCACAAGCCTCTGGCATGGCAGGCACTCCTCCCAGTTTTCTGTCATATGCAGACTTGCTGAGTGTGCACTCTGCCCCACCACTCACACTGTTAATGAAGATGGTAAACAGGATCCCAGTGTGGTTCTCCAGTGCGGCAGAGAAATTCTGATTTAATGAGGAAAATAAAAGCAAATAAATGTGTGTTTTTAATAAGCTGGAACATTACTTTTTTTTTTTGGCTGAACATTTTGAAGGATTACATTGCCTCCAATATCTTTCATCTGCCCATTAATCTGCTAACAACATTTAAGATTCTGTGTATTCATCTATTTACTTTTGAGGTTCTGGTATGTAAAATAATTATCTTACTTTGTAACAGGATGTTCTGCTATTGCATAGTTAACATTTTGTAAATTACTCTGCTAGCATTCTTTATCAATTATGCCTCTTTGAATAAAAGGTAATGCCTCAGGCCCAGAGCTAAATTATTTACTTGAAGCTTGCTGATGTGTCTGAAATTCCACTTTACCTGCAACTTCGTCAAGAAGCTCTGCTTTTCTTGATGCTCATAAGATGGGAGAGATGTTGTGCTGGTTTAGCAAAAACCTGGTGTGTGGAAGCAGAGAAAAAAAAGAAAAGAAGAGCAATTTGAAACCTCAGTGTCCAGCACAGAGCCAATAGCTGAGGGCTCTGGTGATGGGCAGGTTGCTAGGCCAATTGGATGGGCTGGAAATGGCTCTGTGGTGACAAATTTAAGAAAGGAGAAACTGTGAAAAGTTCCTTTTCCTGCTTCCCCTCAGAGACCCCCCCAGGCCCCTTCCTGGAGAGGGCTGCCGTGCCCTTTCTGCACGGCAGCTGGGGCCATGCCACTGGGGGAGGAAAGGGCCACCCCGGCGCTGAGAGCAGCCACATGGCCAGAACCTTCCTGAAGCCACGGCCCATATGGTGCCAGCAGACCCCCTGAGGCAGGCACAGCTCACATAGAACCAAGCAAAAACACCACACGACGAGAGACACGGCGAATGTTTCCCTGATTTGGAGTCCAGATGAGATCAACTGCAACTTGCAGATACCAACTTTCTTCCCAGCCAGGGAAAGGAAAAGTAAGGTTGCGTGAGGAAAACAGACATGGCACCAAAGTTGGTGGGGGAACGGAGAGGGCGGAGGTGCTCCAAACACTGGGGCTGAGATTCTCTTGAAAGCCATAGTGAGGAGTATAATACAACAAATTGCTCCCCCATAATTCATGAGGTGCATGGCGGGTTGCAGAGGTCCACACGCAGACCATGAAGAGGAGTACTCACGCTGGAGCGCGTAGAGACTGAAAGGCTTTTAAAGATTGAAGAAGAGAGCCTTTTCTTCCTGGCTGGAACAGCTCATCCTTAAAAGACTAAACCCCATGAACTATTATGACCCACGCTGGCAGCTGTGGGTAGAGTGCGAGACCTGTGGAGGGATTTTCACATTGCAGCAGATTCGGGCGAGCTGTTGCTTGTGAAGGTTGAAACCATGCTAGAAAAGTTCGCTGAGAACTATATCCCATGGGAAGAATCCTACAGCACAGCAGAAGAAGCTCTTCCTTAAACATACAGGAAGACTCTTAAGAAGTGAAATGTTGACCAAAAACCCACATTTGTTTACTTGTGCAGTTGGTGGAAAGAGGGAGGGACTGGAAAAGAAAGGTGTTCTGAAAGTTTGCTTTAGTTCTTATTGCCCTTTTTATTTTTAATTCTGTCAATAATAAATCTTCTTTATACTGTTTAAGTCTGAACCTGTTTTGCCTTAAAGTGTTTTTCCCCTAATCCTTATCTCACTCATAAAAATGAAGTTTTAATTCCCCCTCCTCTGCTCAGCTATAGCAGAGGAAAATCAGTGAATAATTTTTCATGGTGCCTGGTGCTTAACCAACGTCAAACCACGACAGATGTGAAATCAAATAGACTTGTATTTTTAGTAGGGAGAGGAACAAAGACATTAAACAGCTTAGATGAGATAAACAATACCCTCTAGAATGCCTTCAGTATAGGTGAACAAACTGTGATGACATGTGATGGCAAGTTGTTGGTGAGTGTAAAATGTTCTGTGGGTTACCATGCCTGGAGTCTTTACACCAGCCAAGTACACCTGCTTAAAGAGAAGGGGAAAATGCACATTTCATCCTCTCCCATTCCTATCTTCCTATATAGAATAGATTTAAGGCAGCTTCTTAAATAACCAGGACAAGCAGAGGGAAAAAGTTTTCTTCTTATTTTTTTTCTTTGCCCATTATCAGTGAAACAAACACAGCTTTCATGGACCTGATCAGTTGTAGCGATTCATCTGCATTTCAGTGAAGATGTTGATGGCATTATGCAGGGTGCTCTGCACTGTGCCATCTGAAAAGGGGAGGGAACTTACAAATGCTAATAAAATATTAATAATGGTTTCAGGAGGCATTACTAGATTTAGCTTGAATTAGTTCACATTTCTTTTGAATCCTTTTATGCCCTTATGAAATCAAACATTTTCTGGCTTGAGTGCCTGAATTTGGCCTACTGAGTTCATACTAGAGCTCTTAAATAAATGTCTCATGTTGCTAAATCATACAATTTCTTTCTGATGCTGAAGCATTTTCAGCATCATTCACCATATAAAGTATTGTAAACCTTTAATTTTTTATTAGTGCCTTATATGTAGAACAGCAATTTTTATAAAGCAATTCAAAATCTGATGATAAAAAGGACTACACAAAAACCTGTTATTTACTCCTCTTCCACTGCTTGGTGTATACAGAATGTTCTAGGAACCTCTATGTTGTTTTCATTTTTAATAATGGGTAAAACTATCTCTTCCTAGGGCACAGATTGAATCATAATCATTTCATATTGCAAGGAGCTTCCTTCCGTGCATAATGTTTTCTTTGAATTCCAATGGGGGAAAGCACTCGTGAGAGTGGAAAGAAGGTAGTATTGGCAACAGAAGGGCATAAGATCAAGTTTTTGCTGATCGAGTTGCAAAGGTGCCCTAATGTACTAAAATGAAACTTCCTCTGTTGTATATGTCTAATCTAGAACTCACATCGATCAATACATAAGTTTATAGACCTGTGTAATTATTAATTTTGAATCCACTTAAAGCAATATATAACAACTTGACCAAAGTTCACAATTAATATGTATGTAAATATATTTTTATTATATTGGTTTGGGTTTGCATTTTTATAGTTCAAATCCCGTATGTTTGTGATTTAGAGTTTAACAGGAACTTATTCACTTCATAAATATTAATTGCTGCATAGGCTTTATTCCATATTAGAGCATCTGGGGGAAAAGTGCTGATCATTACATTGCTTGTGAGGATGTATTTTTACCTAAAAATACCCCTGGATAAATTAAGTCTGATTTAGAGAACATTAGTCTGAAAGGTGTAATGCATTAATTTCAGGCATAATATTTTAATAGCAGCAACTGCAATGTAACAGTGTGTTCAGCCCTGCAGTCTGAGATGTGCTGCATTGTCACAGTGTCCTCCAGCAGAGTTTGAGTGGCCAAATGGGAGAGTGATGTCATCAGTTTAATGTTATATGGTAGTAAGAGAATATACATATCCATTGCCATTAAATTGCAAAAGACTAGTTCTTAGGGCAGCTCCCAAGGTAAAAGTAAATCAGAAAACTTCCCTGTCTTCATTAGCAGGATCATCAGCTGGTGTCAGTCAGGATTGCTCCATTGATTTCAGCACTGAGTCAGAGGAGTGACTGACCTTTCTGTCTTTAACACAAAGCCTGAACTTGAAATGTTTGTAGGGTGCATGGGGTGCTCCACCTTTGCTGCGTGGTGCAGCATGGGGTTATTTTCATAGGCACCTTGACTTATGATGAATAATTTGATTAGTCAATGCCTGGAAAATCATACTTGTTCTTCTACCAGCTCCTCGTCATCTTAACATATTACAATGCCTGCCACCAGTGCATTTGGCTTGTTCAGCTGGCTAGTTCAAAAAAGGTGTGTGTGGTTACCTGGTCTGCATGTGGAAGGTGAAATCCATAACAGGCTTCACCTGAAATAGTATATGACTCTTTATCAAGGTGATAACAGTTTGTTGTCATGTCTCCTGAGTACTGATATGGGGCTCTGGGCACAATGTGTCCACCAACCCATGCACAGTGCTCATCTCAATATTTTGTACCTCAGCCACAGTGTGGGCTGTCTTAGCTTGACCTTGAAATTCTGGACATAGTTGCTATTTTCTGAGTGTTCTAAGCATCCAGGGAAATTCTTCAAGTGTAAACTGCTTAGAATAAAACTCTTATTCTTGTCATATATTTTAATGTGCCATATATTTTCCAAAGCTATTTAGAAGCTGAATCTGTAAAAATGCTGGGTTTCCTCATAAACATGTTCTCTGTGTTGCCACCACAGTCTGCTACCTCCTGGTTTATTCACAGGGAATGGTAGGGATTACAGCTCAAATGACCCCAAGTCCCTCACTACTGTCATGTCCAATAGAGGATCAGTAACTGTGTACAGCATTAAGCAAAGCTTGGTTTAAGAAGTACAGATGTGCTCTTTCCCATGTTTGGATAATCGTGTTGCAATAAGGCAAGAAGTTTAACAGGAATATTTGCAACATTGCTTATAATATTTTTTTTCCTAAATATTTTGACTTTTTTTATTATCTGTGTTTTTTAATTTATGCATTAAGAGAACCGTGGTTTGTGTATCCAATGGCAAACTTATTGTTGCCAAAAGTAGATATTGGTTCTTTATGAGAGTGAGTACAAAATAGAGCAAAGTTCTGAAACAGCCCAGTCACTGATGAGTTTGTGGGGATAAAAAGTGAGAAAAGTCATGCATTCTTGAAAGCAGCAATGGCTAGCAGAAAGCCTTTGGGCATAAATGAGTGGTGAAGCTTTGGTCTAAAAAGCTGAGAGATGTTACAGGATTAAATCCTGCTTCTGTTAGTGTCAATGAAATGATTTATTTTCTTTTCCTTGTTTTTTTTTCAGTTAAATTATTGAGACTTTTGATATTTAAGTACTTTATGTGTAATCTCTGTACTCTTGTACTATGATCAAAGGTCCATTCTATTGCCTTGAGTTGTTACATAAGCATTTAGGGTTGTATCCAGAATTATGTGGAAAAAAAAGGCAAAAAACTGCCACAGTCTCACTGTCCTTAAATGGTCAATTCTTCACTTACTTTGCAAAGAATATACAAAAATCATACTTCTAACTCCTCTTTTCAAAACTAGCATTTTTTTTGTATACAGCCTTCTCTTTAAATGAAATGAGAGAGAAATTAGAAAACCTATTTTTTTTACTAATATTTCTACAGTCAATTATGCACTCTTTTCCAGTCCAAAATAAACTAATGTTAAAATCAGAATGTTTCATTTCAGTAGAATAATTATCAAAAATTTGATTAAGTTGCCAATACAGGGAGAATTAATTTTTATCAATTTTAAAGACTTGTTAATAGTCATTGATAATTCCAGCCTTCTATTTTTCTGAAATGTCCAGAGCTGTTTGAATAAAGTTGATAGACAATTAACTGATCACCAATTATTCTTTT
Source organism: Rhipidura dahli (assembly GCA_013399225.1). Taxonomy (NCBI): domain Eukaryota; kingdom Metazoa; phylum Chordata; class Aves; order Passeriformes; family Rhipiduridae; genus Rhipidura; species Rhipidura dahli. Next base: position 279,647 of record VXAC01005357.1, on the reverse strand, counting down.
CATCTTAAAGACAGGAAAACATACTAACTTTTTTACATTTTTAATGAAATTTGAACTTTTAAAATATTGCTTTATGGTAGGAAAGTAATTATTTCATTAAGAGAGCTGAAATCTGAGGAATTGCAAAATATAAAGACAATTTCCTAACTCTAGGTGTTGTAGGCTGTACTTTTGGCAAAATTGAATAAGCAGATTCACACTTCTGTTAATTTTTCTCTCACAGACCCCCAAAGGCAATAAAATAATCTTCATCGCAGAACTAGACTATATGGAGAGAAAGGCAATAAAATAATCTTCATCTCAGAACTAGACTATATGGAGAGAAAGCAGATTCCTGCCCTACTAGTGGTGCAGTAACTTTCTGAACCTCCTTGGTCCAGTCAGTACTTTTACCTTGCACTGTGGCTGCTAATGGGTTTTGCTAATTGTAGGGAGTGTTTCACTTCACCCAGTAAGGCATGAACAGCTTGTTCTCTACTGGTCTCAGCCTCTGGGCACTGAGGTGCTCAGGATTCTCTCTTGGCTCAGCTATTAATTAAAAATCATCCTCTTTTCTATTGTTCTCTCCTGCATTGCCTGTTCTCAGTTGCTCACCTTTCCCTCTCATCCCTTTAATTGGAGACTTTGAAAAATAAATCTCCTTACAGATGTGCCCAGTATATGGTGAAATTGCAGGAGCCAAAAGATACCATGGATCTAATCAAATATATTTGGCCAAAAGAATAAGCATCTTCCCTTTCAACTATTTTTCTTTGGGGAAAAAGTGGGTTTGGGGCATTTTCCTGTTTCTTTTTAAATTATGAGGAGGAATTTTGGGAGGTATGACTTTTTCCCCCCTTTCCCCCCTTTTTTTCCAAATTTTTCCTTTCCCCTTTTCTACCACCTCTGTTGATGAGACAGAAGGGCACCATTAGTTCTGAGCTGCCTGGTAAAGTGCATGGCAATGACTGGGACTGTGTCCTTTCCCTAGCGGAGGCTGCCGACTTTGGCCTTGGCACTTTGGCCTGTCCTGCTGCTGCTCAGATTTCTCCTGACTTCTGAGGCTGAGGGTGAACAAGTTCTGATTTGGACAAACTGATGTGCGATTGGTATAATTCAATTTAAAAGTCAAACACTTGGAATCACAGAATCACTAAGGTTGGAAAAGTCCTCCAAGGTCATCGAGTCTAAACTTTGACCAAACACCATCCCATCAATTAAACCATAGCCACTAAGTGCCACATCCAGTTGTTTCTTGAATAATTCCAGGGCTGATGACCAGCCTTTCAGTGAAGCAATTCGTGACTTCATCATTTGCCTTATCCCAGTATTAAAATACCCTTTTAAGAAGTATCCAAAGGCATTATTTTTAACCTTCCTGACAGCTGTATAGATCCTTTGTTTTCCTAGCTGTCTTGTGATCGTCACATCAAAAGTTATTTCTCATCATCCTGCAGGCAAGTAATAGGTTTAATACATTTAGTTTTACCCTTGGTCTGTTGTTTTCCCTTTGCTTTGTTTCTATAGTTCATTACAATACATGGTTTTCTGATGAAGTTTAAGAAAAATTATCAAGTGTGCTAGTTTCCTGTCTTTGTGTGTCTGTCTTCTCATCTTGCCTTACATGAAACACATTTAAAGTATTCCCAAATCTTCAAAGTGGCTGCCATTCATTCTGGCACTTATGTAGTTCAATTTGGTGGCACCATATGCTGCAGAAATTTGAGTTCTCTGTTCTCAGCAGATGGCGGGGGGGGATGTATTTCCCTTTTTTTGGGAATACCAGTCTGGTAGAAGTGTTTGTGCTTGTTTGTGTGTGGGTCAGTCAAGCAACACAGCTGACCGTGGTTTTGCAAGGTCTAAAGTATTTAGAAATGCTTTAGTGGTCCCATTAACTTCAAAGGGGAAATATCTGGAAAGCTTTGGAATGCCTATAGCTCTAGATTTCTTGGGACCTTGACATGTTTGTTGTTTCCTTTGCAGCAAGGCCTCAGATTCCAAAAGTGAATGTCAGATATCTCTGGTGACAGAAACATCACATTTTTCATAGTGCAGTTCCTAGGTAAAATAAGTTCTGAGATATGAGAAAAGAAAAGGTATCGTTCTGTCTAATCATCTCATCTACAAGGAGATGACCTTCCTTTCCATGGTGGTTTTCAAGACAGTAGTGTGAGGATAAAATGTCCTAACCATGGAAGTTTATCTGTGTAGTGTTTGGAGGGAAACTAACATCCAGCCAGTCTGTAATCCTAGTTATGTATACCATACTGTCGTTTGCCAGTAAAAAAAGCCTGGGATGTTTTATTTTGTCTTGCTTTATTTTGCTTTGTTTTAGTTTGCTTGGCATGTTTAGTATCTTCTCTGATACCTAATGCCAGCAAAACACTTTGCTTTATTTTCCTACAATTTTTTCCCCATCAGGAACTTTAGAACTTTGGTGTATTATTATGCTGTGTGCTATTCATACCTGACTCCCCTGCCTTTCTTTCACAGAACTTTTAATTCCCATGTTTTCCATGTCTGTCTTGTCTTTTGTTTCATTTTATTGGATATTGCTTGTTCAGTGCAACAGCAAAAAGCTTTAAGTGATGTATCCATTTTATCACCAGTACCTTGAATCAGCTTTGGAGATTTATATGCATATGTTGGTATAAAACTCTTAGAAAGCTCTCTTGCTGCGGCTGAAATGGGGGTGAGTGATGGCAATTCCATTGATGTTTGTGCTCAGTGGAGTGGCAAATAGGAAACAGCAGCATCATGTTTCATCCATCTCCTTTGTTTCCTTCTCCCCTACCCATCTCCCACTGTCAAGTGGTTTAACCTGTTTGCTGTTGGTATCTTTATGGTTTGAGAGACTCTACAAACAAGCCACATCAGCTTTTTTTTGGATGCCAGTTCCCCTGGCAATGAGACCCTTCCACCCCAATTATCTTTTTCAAGAACATGCTGGAATCAGCCAGTAAATACAATAGCGTGTGTTTCTGTCTTTCACCCTTCTCTGTTCAGCTCAAAACCAGGCAACATTGATGTTACTTTTAAGTGTTTGTTTACAGCTCATCCATCACCGTGTCACTGGGGACCTTTTGGATGCAAAACATACTGGCTTGCTGTATCTCACAACTGCAAGTAATCATTTGTACTCTAGCCGGAGCTGGGAAGCTGTTTCGAGGCCAATTGTCCAAACAGATTAACAGAGCCTTTTTCTGAGTTTGGGATCCAGCTTTGGACTCTTCTTCTACATCCTCTCCCACATCTTCCTTCAGCACTGGAAGACATGGCTGATTGACAGGGTGGTATTTGCAGTTCATGATTTCAAAGATGAGATGGCTGAATGAAACATAGTGGACTTTAATGTGCCAAAGGTTGTATCATGTGCTCCAGCAGCTCCTTCCTTCCTTCCTTCCTTCCTTCCTTCCTTCCTTCCTTTTTTCTGGCTTAAAAATCTCCATCCTTCATGTCCTTTGAAATGGTGCAAACGACAGTCCTAGGCAGTTCTATGCTTTTTCTAGGCTTAGCTTTAGATCTAGCTTTTCTAGAGCATCTTGCACAAGACAAATCATTTTGGGGATAACTGCATGGATGCCAGCTGATGTTGCAAGAAAGAGGGAGGTGTATGCACATCTGCAGGAGAAACTCAGTGAACAGAAAAGCAAGCTAGGAATAGCTCGTTGTATGGATAGAACAAACAAGAAACTCCTTGCGAGGAGTGGGCATGTGGAAAGCCACCTGGTTTTCACTGCTTTATCCATAGCTTAACAACTTGGGCTTTTGCCATCTAAACATTTGCCCTACCCTGTTCCAAGATTTACTGTAGGAATAGTGCCAGATAGAAATAAAAGACAGGCAAACAAAGAACAATTTTAGGCATCTACTGTAGCTTCATACTCCATCAGCTAAGGAAAGAAGTTTGGGTAGATTTATCTCACTTCTCTATGTTTGTTTCTGTTCTCTGCCTCTGTGTAGGAGCCCAGAGAAGTGTTACAGTTCTGACCCACTTTTGAAATCCAACAGCTTGATATCCCTCAGTAAGGTTCAAACAAACTACCTCACATGAGAGCACATCAGAGCTGAGTCTCAGAACTGCCAAAGTTGTATTATTTTTTTTCACCAAAAACTTCTCTGTATTACTGGAATCACACTTGCCCTTGCAACTATCTCTTTATGAACAAGCTATTGTAATTTTTATTGGCACCAGCAAATTCCATATTCGTGTTTTAAATGCGGAGCTGAAAACATTGTTTGTTTTCTCAAGTGCTCCAGTCATTCTGAGTGAACTCTGTGGAAGAGACAGTTGACATGCCTTTGGAGAGGCCTTGTACAAAATGTATTCTGTTCTGAATCAAGTGCTGAAGGTTACAGTGATGTGACAGGCTTCAGGGAAACTGGCTGAGGGACTAGGCGGCTCTAACAGGAAATGTTTAAAAGAAAACAGAATGAGACAAAGGGAAAAAAGTCCCCACAAACAAACAAGAAGGGGAAACAGAGGATGAAGATGAGGGCATAGAGGTAATCACTATGATTCCGACTGAAGCCTTGCTGTCTCAGCTGAAGCCAAAGCTCTGCCTTCTGTTTTTGCCATCTCCCCTTGTTCTTCCCCTCCATCCATGCCACCATAGCAGGCGGGATGGATTAAACCACCCTAATTTAATTTCCTGAGCAAACCACTCATCCTCCCTTTTCAGGGAGAGGGGATAGATGAACACTTACAGGATATGATTTGACTGAACCTATCTTTGGTGTTCATGTCAGTGTGATATGAATGGTACCAAAACGTTCATTTCTGCCCTTTGGCCAAAAGAGGGAACCTCAGACATAAAGGGAGAATACATTGTAGAACATTATATTTGTTCAGATAAAGTCTCATACTGAGAAACGGACCAAAGCTATGGTCACTGCCTTGGTGGGCTGATAAGTATTAAGTCTGGGGCTCAACAGTTTTTCAGTAATTGAATAGAGGATTGAGAGAGCCATTCTCTGTTCAAAAGTGCAATTTTGCTTCACAGCCGCTCCTGAAATGGAGATGAAACATACGTCTCAAAGAAGCTGCCTGATACAGTGGATGATTAGGTCAAAATTTGGACTACTTCTGTCATCATTAAAGCCTCTGATCAAAATTTATGGGGATCTTTGGGATGAGAATTGAGAGAATGGGAGCACTTTTAAAGGCTGTGGTAAACTTTGGGAACAAATTCTGCACATAAAATGATGAGAGAACTCCTTACCCTTTGCAAAATAGGGTAAGGAAATAATAAAATTCAGGAACAACAAAACAAGACTAATCTGACCTTCCATGCCAAAAATAACCTGACTTTAGAGTTGATGGTATTTAGACTGTCCTCTAGAAAGAGAGATTGGTTTTTCAGACAAAAAATTTTTCCTCCCCTTCTTTCTTTTTAATAGCAAATTGGAATCTTAACTTTATTTTCATAGAATCATAATGTGGTAGTTTTAGCAGTTTGAGAAACTTCTGTGATGGACACAGAGCCCATAGTTGATAGACAGGTTGTTAGACCAGTTAAATAAGCTGGTACCACCTCCGTGATGGACATATTTAAAGAAGGAGGAAACGTGAGAATTTTCTTTTTCCTGCTTCCCCACCAAAGGGTGGCAAGGAAGGGAGGGCCCCCAGGCCCAGTCCCAGAGTGGGACTGTGTTGGAAGAGACCTTGAAGGTCTCCTAGTTCCAACCCCCCTGCCATGGGCATGGTGTCTTAAGAGGCCTCCTAGAAACAGAGACTAGACAGGAGTAAAGGAAGAAAGGTGGGTATTTATTTGAAAGGCCTTCAAAGGTACCCCTGGGGAGTCCAGAGGCTGCTGCCAAGATGGACCCCAAGATGGATGAGAGGTTGCGAGTTCTTCACACTTTTATAGGTTTGGTTCATTTGCATATCAAGGTTAATTCTCCAATTAAAGCTCCAGTTTAATGATGTAAATTCCTCAAGTTTGTCTCCCCTTTAGAGGCTTTTGGTTTATACTTTTTGGGCCTGGGACAGTCTAAATGTCCTTGAAGAGCAGTCCTGGAGAGGCTTTGTTATGTTTAACCAGCAGGAGAGAGCAGAAATTAACAGGCTACAAGAAACTTCAGAGTTATACACTAAGCAGTACAGGATTTGAAAAATATAAAAGTTAAAACCTAAAGGACACGTTTCTGACCAGATTGCTCAGAAACCCATCCAAACTGGCCTTGAACACTTCCAGGCATGGAGCATCCACAGCTTCTCTGGGCAGTCTGTGGCAGTGCCTCATCACCCTCACAGTGAGCGATTTCTGCCTGATATCTAATCTAAACCTAATCTCTTTCAGTTAAAGCCATTCCCCCTTGTTTTATCACTACACGTCCTTGTAAAAAGTTCCTCTAGAGTTTTCTTGTAGCTCCCTTTATGAACTGAGAGGCTGCTCTAGGGTCTCCCCTCTGCTCCAGCCTGAAGAACCCCCACTCTTTCAGCCTGTGTACACAAGGGACATGTTCATGGCCCCTGAGCATCTTCGTGGCCTCGCTCCAACAGGTCCGTGTCCTTCATATGTTTGGGGCCCCAGAACTGGACACAGCATCCCAGGTGGGGTTTCACAAGAGCAGGGCAGCAGGTGGGAATCCCCTCCCTTCACCTCTGGGTCACTCTTCTTTTGCTGTAGTCCAGGATACATTTGGTCTTCTGGGCTGCAAGTGCTCTTTCCTGGGTCATGCTGAGCTTCTCATCCTCCAATACCCCCAAGTCCTTCTCCACTCAATCCATTCCACACCCAGCATGAATTTGTGCTTGGGATTGTCCCGACTCAGGTGTAGGACCTTATACTTGTCCTTGTTGGACTTTTTGATGTTTCAGCCATTCTAAAATGAACTGCTTTGTTCCAAAATGATTAAAATAAAAGATTATGGTGTTAAATGGTTGTTAGAATGACTTTTTTTTTTCTCTCTCTCTTCTAGAATTTTCTCTAAAATGCAGTCTGAGTTGATAGGAATATCTGAATTGTTCCTGGCTCCAAATTTAGCATCTGGTGAAAACATTTCAGTGTTTCTTAATGGATCTTTGTCTATATAGAGATGATTTCTGGAAGACTCTTTGTTTCCAGTTCACCTCCTAAGTTTGTCTTCTGTTCTTTTTTATTTGTGTTTGTGTTGCTGTGAAATTCATTCTTCCAGTCAGAGCTGAAGGTGTCTTGAATCAGGCATTCTGCCAACAAAAGAAAAGTGGTACTTACCCTAAAGAGGTCATCACCTGACTGCAAAAGAGAAAAAAGGAAAAAGCAATTAGCATAATGTCAACTTTTGTTGCTGAACTTTTAACTATGCTAGTGATATTCATATTCCTTAGACATGATCTTGAAAACCCTTTCATGTCTCTTTATGCTGCTACATAAAAAAAGGACCATTAGCCTTCATGTAGGTTTTTTTGGGGGGTCTACAAAGGTACATTTGGAACAATGAGGTAGCTCTGAGTCTTCACCAATAAGAAGCACTGTCCTTGGCTGAGCAATTATGGATGAATTCTTGGAGCTTCTGCAAACTTAGATCTCAATAAATCAAGAGCTGACTTGACAGTGGAATAATTTCTGTCCTTGTACAGGATAAGTCTGGCACTTTCAGACATAGGGAGAAAGTAATTTTGTGATCATTGTTTAGCAGATCTGCCAGTGGATCTTCTTGAATGGCTCCCTGCACTAGATGGAGTCAATCAGGAATATGTGTAAATATGTTCAAAGGCTGAGATTATTCACAATTCATCAAAGGTCTGTGGCCTCAAGAGAGTGTCCTGTAAGGATATGCAAGGAACAGCAGTGCTGTTGAAGAACTGTAATTACTGGTAAGCCATTTTTCCTTTGAAAAGGGCTGTAATAATTTAGTTTTAATGAAAAGTAGTTTTCTGTATTTCTTCATGCACACATCCTCTTCCTTATGCATGTATAAGAGAGAAATTCTAGGACATTGGAAGAAGGGATAACTCTGACTATCCCAAACCAGCAAGTACTGCAGAACCCACAGAAACCTTTACTTTTTGGAGAATTCTGAGCAAGATTTACAAGTGAAAAGGATTGTTGCCAGAACTATGTGCCATTACTTGTTACTGGGGTTCTTCCACCTGTAACTGGCAATTGGATTTATGTAAAACAGCTGAACTATGACTGAAAAATAGGATTTACACCATTTGACACCTCCATGCAAATGTTGGAATTTAAAAAAAATCAGGTAGGAGTGGTGAGTGACAAAAAACCCCAAACAACCAAGACACTCAAAATGCTGTAGAGTTGTTTCTGTGTCTAAATGCAGTTCATGGTATTTGATTGTTCTCAGAGAACAGCTGCATCTGGTGGAGGGGATTTGGTTTTGTAGGGTTTTTTCGGGGGAGGGGGGGTGTTTTGTTTTTGGTTTTTTTTGACTGTAATAAACCATACTGCTTTGTTTCTAAGATGCTGAAATTAGGCTAGGAGTAGTGTTTTGGTCTTCAGAATCAAGATATCCCATTTGCATAGTCTTTTATCCATAAGCTGAGTATCTGTCTCAGAAAAAAACCAAACCACAAAAACCCAATCAAACAACCCAAAACAAAAAACCACAAAACCACA
>VXAC01005357.1:228854-271059 GCA_013399225.1 Rhipidura dahli | reverse complement strand
AAAAAAAAAAAACAACTCCTAAAAAACCCTTATTTTTTGATATTTGCCCAAGTTGAAGATTGAGTAAACTTGATTTGATATATTTATTTTTAGTACTTGAAAAAAAACAACAGTGTAATGAATCTAACCTAGCTTTTTACCTACCAAGAAACATATAGGTCACTATTAGTCTAGAATGATATAGAATTAAATACATAAACTGTCAATGTTTTGAACTTAAACCCACAAAACAAAATCCAAATGTGTTCTGTGCAATTAATTCAGGGCAAGTGGATTAGTTGTCAAGACGAAAAGGTGAATGCAGCTGCACAAAAAAAAAAAAAAAAAAACAAAACAAAACCTACAGNACCTCCATGCAAATGTTGGAATTTAAAAAAAATCAGGTAGGAGTGGTGAGTGACAAAAAACCCCAAACAACCAAGACACTCAAAATGCTGTAGAGTTGTTTCTGTGTCTAAATGCAGTTCATGGTATTTGATTGTTCTCAGAGAACAGCTGCATCTGGTGGAGGGGATTTGGTTTTGTAGGGTTTTTTCGGGGGAGGGGGGGTGTTTTGTTTTTGGTTTTTTTTGACTGTAATAAACCATACTGCTTTGTTTCTAAGATGCTGAAATTAGGCTAGGAGTAGTGTTTTGGTCTTCAGAATCAAGATATCCCATTTGCATAGTCTTTTATCCATAAGCTGAGTATCTGTCTCAGANAAAAAAAAAACCAAAACATCAGGTCTATTCTGGGATTATGTAGTGCATAATAAAAACTTCTGGACTGTCTATAATTTAAAAAACATCTCTGCAATTATATGTATCTGGTAACTAAGCAGTGACTTTCAAAATTCATTCTTATAATTAGATAGATGAGGCAGAAAAAAGAAATACTGTACCATACTAGTTGAATCAAACACATTTAATAAATATCCTACTTTCTGTACGTTGTTTTCCATGCACTCCTGACCAGTTGGTTGCTTCCTGTTTCCATTGCTAAATCCTGTGGTTGCAGCAAGACAATATATAGCCACGGATATTACATTGATTCACTGAGGGGGTACTGCAGGAGAACTGGAAACTTAGCTGGCCAGTGTTGCACTGCCATAACAAGCATTACTGCCAGATAATTAACCTTGCTGTTTGTTTAGCACCCTCAGAAAGCTTCATTACCAATGCAGTCAATTATCTTCTAGTAATGGCTACTCCAGACAGTAGACTTTCTTAATTAAAATTATTTAGACCAAAGAGGCTGTGTGATTGGGTAACAGATATTGGAATGGGATATAATAATCTCTCTGAGCTACCTAGCTCATCGAAGGCTTATATTTCACATTTCAGAATGCCAAATTTTGCATCTTTTCCCACAGAAAAGCAGCAATAATAATTATGTGTTCATTCTTCCACCTACATACATTTCCTTGCTCAATAACATCCTTTTATAAAGCAGCTACAGTGGGATGAGGAAAGAGCTAAATCAACCATATAGACTGCTTTAAAGTTAGAAGTGGATCCATTTCATGGAAGGAAATGAAAAGGAGGGAAGATTTTTGCTGGTAAGTGATGTAATTTGCAGTTATGCAGGTATGTGTTAGGTATTGCTGAGGAAATTCTCTTGGTGGCCTCCCCTGAGGAAAGGGGTTTCATTTGTGAAATTTTGCATTTCCACCTTCTTTACAGATCACCAAAGAAATGGCAAAAGGCCTGAGTTTTTGACAGTCAGCCTTAGAGCAGGACTAAAAGCTGGTTGATACAGAGATAAAGCTCTGGCTGCCTGTTCCTGTAGGGCTTGAAGATAAGGTTTGTTTTCCACAGCATAAAAGTCTTCAGAGCTTTGCTCCCACTTCCAAGAGCACTTGAAAGCCCAGCAGGTCCATTAGTACAGACTTAAACTGATTAGTTAGTCTTAGAGTTAGTTCTGTACTCCCAGACAACTGAGCCCTGACTGATATATATTTTGCCAATAAATCCCCAGTGGGATGGAATTGTATTACTAGAGCTGTTCTTTTATCAATCTGTCTCCTTTCACTCATAGCTGATTTTCTTTTGTGGCTGCAAATTTGCAGCCTTGCTGGGGGCCCTAAGTCCATGTTAAGATCTCTTTGCTGTACATATAATGTGTTTTGTGTAGCTATTTTTGTATTAGCAACCTTAGTCTAGGGCATGGTATATGACTTATTCAGCACCCGCTATTCCTCTCAGGGGCTATATTTTAAAAGGTAAATAAATGTCAAATATGTAATACAAGTGAGGGGAAAAAAATACCTCTAAAATAAATGGCATAGATAGGAACATCCATTGCAATCCAGCACCTAAACTACAAATTCAGGTTGGAAAATGTGATTCACGATGGGCATCTGGGTGCCAGATTACCTCAAAAAACTCAAGTTCTACATTGTTTCTGATAACAGGAGTTGGGCTTATATGTCACCTATGCACATTTGAAACCCTCACCTGAACTTTTTGGGTTATGGTCTTTTTGAGTGAATTATGAGTTGTTATGGAATAGGCTCCAGAGGCAGAAGCCAATGAGGTGAAGGAAATCCTGGTGGAATGGAGTTAATGGCAAAACTCACATTGATTTTATATGGTTAAGATCCCACTTACAATTTCTGTATGAGCTCTGAATTTCTAGTGTTTTAAATATGTCCCGAACAACTGGAGCCATTTTATCAGATAGAAAACATGAGAGATTAGAGTTGAAATAATATTCGCTTTAGTGTGTCTATCTGTAAATAATCTCTGCTACTGAAAAGAGAACTCTGATCCTTTCTGCTAGTTCCGTCTGAAAAGAACAACTGTGCACACAGCATGGAAAGCAGGTACTCTTCCTTGCTCTTTCAAAAAACTCTAAAAAAAAAAAAGGCAAATAAGTAGCAAATAGCTGCTTAAGGCACACTGCTTCTCTGCTAAGCATGTCATTAACCCATGGACCTTCCTTCCTTGAGATATTACTGAGGCAAACAATTTAGCCAGATTCCAGCAAAGCCTAGCTATTGATATAAATACTAAGAATAATCCAGAGATATAATAGCTGCCACAAAATATACTGGTTTTAGGAACTCAGAGCTAAAGATTCAAGCAAGATTACTAACTCAGAATTTTACCATCCTGCCATGTTCACTGTTTAAACAAAGCCTCAGGCCTAAAGCATGTTGTTTTGCGAGAAATTCAACTTTCTTCCATATTTGTAAATATGGTACTTAGGGACAGGCCTTAGTGGGACTTGGTTTATGGTTGGATTCAATGATTTTGAAGGTCTTTTCCTACCTAAATGATTCTATGATTCGTGTTTTCAGTATTCAGTAACTTGAATAACCACGCTTTTATTACAATTTACAAAACTGCAAATAGAAAATTGCACTGCTGATAGTGACTTTCTTAAGAGCCTGAAATTTTGTTTATATCTGCTGCCCAAGAGAGGCTTGTCCACCCTTGAACAGTTCTTGCTGCAATAGTCAGTACGGTGCCAGAGTGTTTTTAGATGATTGAAATATAAACGAAACCAAAGGCAGCTTGCTCAAAATAATGAAAGCAATAAACTAGATTGGCTGGCCTCGTAGTCCTCACATTTTTTTCACATGCTTCATGGCAATAGCAATGATGGGTTGTGTAGAAGTGTTGGGAGATAAAAGAGATGGAACTGACCTAGGACAGGGCAGTATTTCTACAGAGCAGGAAAATAACCTTTCTTTTTGAGAAATCTGCCGACAACTTTAGAGCATTTTATGGATAACCTTTGTATTTGCTCCTTCCTTCTTTGCACAGAGAACTGGCAATGCCACAAGGACATTCTGTGGTCTAGACCAGATGCTAGTACCATTTTAAATTAGCTCTTATCATACAGTGATTGATTTGCAACCAAGTGCCCTTAAACATGTTTGTTCCCCCCAAATACAGTCAACTCAAAATAGAACCTCAAGTGAGACAAAGTACAAACAGATTCAAGTGCATGTTACACTGACAATTACTGTATGGAAACAATAAAACAGGGAAAAAATAGAAACCACTTCAAATCTTATTTCCTTCCAAAAGAGAGTGTAATCAAGGTATAATGAGCATTGAAATTAATAAATTAAAAATAAATACCCATAAGAGGGAGAAAAAAATGTGTTAATCAGTTGGCAATTATATTTTTGGCATTGTGAATTAATTCCCCAAATGAATCTCCTTCCAGTTTATTTCATTCCATTATCTGTTTTCTTGCTTATTTTTTATGTAATGATTAACATTTCTGAATTTGTACATAATGACATTTTTTTAAAACCAAAGGTGTTTGTTTAAAGATAAAAAAGGCAGTGTGTCAAACGCAAGATTATGACATTTTTTCCTTTCCAATCTGTGAAGGCAGGAACAGAAATGTCCTTTTAATGAAGCTGTCCTTTTAAACCATTAGGGTTTTTGTTTTGTTTTGTTTTGTTTTTCCTTTTTATTCTGGATCAAGCCCGGTGGCAATTACTCATCATCTCAGTGGTGGAAATGATTCTCAGTTGTCTCTCAGCTACCACTAAACAGAAATCTGCAGCACAGCTCATCTGTTCCAACCCCTCTATCTTCTTTGCCCCACCCTCAAGTACTAAGAGGTTTGTAGACAGATTGAGGAGTTTTAACTGAAGAAAGAGGGGAGGAAAAAGTCCTGACTGTGCTTATTGACAGTTTCTTCTCACTTATGTATCTCCTGATGTAATCACAACAGCGTGTTCTCTCTGCCATGCATCAAAGTCTGTAGTAGCTAGACAGTTATGGATGCTAACTTGAAAAAAAAAAAAAAAAAAAAAGGAAGCAATGTATTAGAAAGCATCCAGGAAACTAATTTGATCTGGGAAGTAATTAAGATAAAATCATTAGCAGCTGGAATACTTTGCTTTTTCTCCTTCCTCTGCCCTGCAAAAAATCCCCAAAACAAAACAACACAATAAAAACAAAAAACCTCAACACCTAAAATATCAAGACTGTGCTTTGTAGATGAAAATTCTTGAAATAGAATGAATGTCCATAGATGTAATTTACCATTGCAATGCAGTTCAGAGAAGGTGAGAGAAAAGACTGGATTGCTCATGACTTTCTGAAGTATGACAAAGAAGAGAAATTTATGGTGGGAGCAGGAGGAAGGGCAGAACTAACACATAAACCAAGATGTCACTAAAATTTCTAAACTCAGGTGGGTTAGGATCTGCTGCAGAGTGAGTATTTCCTGTACCTGGGTGGCTCAGAATCTGCTGTCCTGACTCTTCAGAGCTGTTCAAGGGTAAGGTGGCAAGTGAATATGAAATATCCTGCTGCATTTGCCTGTCACACATCTCAGAAGGGGCTTACCAAGGGTTCAGCTTGGTGAGCTGAGGATGGGGGATCCTCTTGGTTTTTCTCTCTGATATGTTTTTCAAGTACCCTGTACACTTAGAAGGCAAATGTATCAATTTGCTACTTGCATCTCTGCCTGGGTCTGTTTCCACCACCTGATCAGAAGAGGACTCTGCTGAACTCCTTCCTGCCATCTGTCCTCCCACCCTTTGTCTTACACCAGCTTCCCTAGCATCCCATGGGGCAGTGAGTCAAGGATCTTCATAGCACGGAGGAATTTTGAATGTGGCCTCTTCCCTGGTGTCCTCCCAAGCAGCATCTCTCCTTCTTGGAGTCAGGTGGGGGAAGATGGAATAATCTGCCAACCCACTCAAGCTAGTCTAACTGGTTTAATCTTGTGAAAGAAAAAAAAAAAATCCAAAGTACAAGCACAAGTGAGGAGTTCCTGATGGGCCAAATGAATTTTGTACAAACCTATGGAAGCATGAATGGGTGGTGCTGTCTTGCTAGGCTCTTCCCTGGGAGATGAGAGAGGGGATGCAGCTGTCTTCACTAGCTTCTGAAGAGATCTTTAGCTGAACACACAGTGGGCAGTCATTTTCAAGTGAAAAGACTTAGCTCTGTATTAGTTTTGCAAGAAAAAAGCAGTGCAACCAATTATGGCAGAAGATTTACATGACAGTGTTTTGTTCTATATTTTCTTATCTCTGTCCTGGTTTCAGCATTAAAGAGACTCAGAACTGCTCATTTGGAAGTATTTGATCTTTTGGAGATGTGGAGTTAGTAATTCTTCCACTAGTAGGACTCTGTGTTAGATTTTTATGGCAAGAATTTCAAGCTATTCTGTTTCATGTTACTCTTGTCTGTAAATTTTTTGTAACAGTATTCTTAGCCTGTTGTAATTGGATAATATAAGGATCTTTGTTGTATAAAAGAAAGCCTAATATAAAATGTTCCTATATAGTAAACTGATGGTGTATATGTGCTCTCCTATATCTTAACAACTCAGTACCTGCAGGAGTTTCACTGCAAAACTGGCAAATCCTGTGAAATGGGCAAGGGCTTTTGTACTGTAATGATTTGGGCTGTGATGGTGTGCCCTGTGTTCTAGCCACAGCCATACTTTCTCTGCAGATGATGTTACTGCTGTCCTTCAAGAGACTTCTTTATTCTTCACTTGCCAAGATTTGTGCAGCTTTATTAGTTACAACTACAGCTTCAAACAATTTTGCTCTTTCAACATCAGTGTTGTATAATCCATTACAGATTTGGTTGTTGTTTTGTTTTTTGTTGTTTGTTTGTTTGTTTTTTTTTTTTTGTAGAATCATAGAATGGCCTAGATTAGAAGGGACCTTGAAGATCACCTAGTTCCAAGCTCCCTGCCATGGACAGGAACACCTTCTACTAGACCAGGTGGCTCAGAGCCCCATCTGACCTGGCCTTGAACACTTCCAGGGATGGGGCATCCACAGCTTCTCTGTGAAACTTGTTCCAGTGTCTCCCCACCCTCACGGTAAGGAATTTCTTCCTGATATCTAATCTAAACCTACCTTCTTTCAGTCTGAAGCTGTTTCCCCTTGTCCTGTTACTTACCTTCTTTGTAAACAGTCTCTCTCCATCTTCCCTGTAGCTCCCTTCAGGTACTGGAAGGCCACAATTAGGTCAACCTGAAGCCTTTTCTTTTCCAGCCTGAACAATCCCAATTCTCTTAGCCTTTTTCTAATAGGAGAGGTGCTCCACTCATCTAATCGTCACTCCAGCAGGTCAATAAGCTTTTTTTTGTTAAAAGGAAACAAAATATATTAGCCTGTTTACATGTCTAATGAATAAAATTCTCCCTTAGGCATGGCATGACTGAACCTGTAGGCAATGCTGACCTGGTAACTCCCACATGCAGGCAGCAACATTTCCAGAATCATTCTGCTCCCTTCCATGCTGCTCATGGTTCTGGTGCTTCTTCCTGAATTGGAATGTCCCCGGAGGCTTATTCCATGTTGTAAGCAGAATTACACTGTATCCTGTAAGCCTGCTCCTTGTAAGGTCCTTTGTAACTTTGCATGTAGAAGTGAAGAATTATGGGCCTGGGTTCAAATCTTTGTAAGGTGGAGGACTTTGTCTTTCAGCCATTTAAACCTTTGATGATTTTCACATTCTTCCTACAACAATGCATTCATTGTATAATGTAAACAACTGACTGTGAGCAGCGTGGGTCACCTCCCTGCAATTTCAGGGAGAAAATGCCTGTTAGTATAGCAGCAGCAATGTGGAAAGGACTGTCAGTTTCAAAGGTAATTTAGAGCTCCACATGGAACAGGGGAATTTGATTTGTGTGTGCTATGGACAAAAAATGCTGTTGGTGGTGGGAGGTTCTTGTCCTTCATCTGTTTCCACACTAACCAGGGACTATATTGGCCTCCTGAAGGAACATTTATATGCTCATTTGCCAGTCTTGATGTTCAAAAGATTTCCCACTGTGTACAAAGGAACAGCCTGTAGCATTGAGCTTTCTCACGATTCCTTCCCTTTGCTCAGGTGCCAGGGAATAAAATCCAAATGGGAAATGTCTACTCTCAGTTCTGCCTTCCCATCCCCTCCACGCAGTCAGGGAGAGCAGCAGTGTACTGTGCTGTTAGCTGCTGTTTCTAGGCATGTAAGGAATGGAGGAACAGGGACAGGAGCCACTGACCAGTGAAGTCGGTGGGGACTTGTAACCAGTAATGAAACATCACAGCCGATGGATCTTCTCAGTGGCAGTGGGGGTGTCCCTGAAGAAGCCCTGAAGAGCCGTCAGAGGATGACTTTGGTAGGGTGATGGTCAAGAAAGAAAGGGAAGTTGGTGTTTATAATGTCTCAGGCATGTTTAATTTGCACACAGAGAGCTGCTCATGTGCATAGATAGTGTGCTGTTTCTTTTGGAGGACACAGCCCTCTCCCAAGGCCTGTGGTGTCAGTTTTAACAGAGGAGGGAAAATAAACTTGATGGGCCAGAAGACCTCAAGAACTTATTCATTCTCTACAGGGTTCTGGAAAAGGGGCAAGAGGCTTTTTTTGAAAGCCACTCACTTTATCATTCTGCTGAGACGTTAATCCAACCAAGAAGGTGGAAAAGTCATGAGGTCACATTATCCCTGTGCTATTAGAGCTGTGTTTCAAATAAATCTTTTTCTCTGCAAATAAGTTTCAGCAAAGCTTTGAGGGCGTCTAAAAGAAAATCCACACACACATGTATGTATGTACAAAATATATATGTGTGTGTTGAAATAGAACATAAACATTTTGATGTATATACACATGCATTCATAAAATAGGTACTAAAAGCTCTATTTAATGAATCAAGGATGTTGATGAATATATTCATCTTCCAGTAAAACCCACATTTGGAGAAAGAACTAAAACTAACCAACTCTTTTTCTTCAGCAGTCATCAGGCATTTCACGACATGAACAGCCAGAGCTGCTGTGCTGAGATTTGCTAATAGAACATATGTGCTATCTGTTGATTCATGCTTTTCAGCTTTCCTGTAGTTCATAACTAAGCCAGGTT
The DNA here is from genome assembly GCA_013399225.1 of Rhipidura dahli. Taxonomy (NCBI): domain Eukaryota; kingdom Metazoa; phylum Chordata; class Aves; order Passeriformes; family Rhipiduridae; genus Rhipidura; species Rhipidura dahli. Next base: position 262,234 of record VXAC01005357.1, on the reverse strand, counting down.
GCACAAATACCTGCTACCTTTCTGGCAAATCAGGTGATGGGAATATATGCAGCAGGGCAAGAGGGAGTACTGGAGCAAAATGAGCAGTAACTGGTTTTTCCTACAGTATACCTAAGGCCATCTTGACATCCTGCAAATCCAGGTGCTGCCTATAGGAAAACTGTGTAGATAACCTCTGAGAAAAGGCAGCTGAATGAAACATAAACTGCATGATTTCTTAGGCCAAATCACCAGAGTTCCTAAAGCCAAAACTCTGTTTTACATCATAAACCACAATTTTTTTTCTTTGTTCCTAATTTTTAAGTAGACAGTCTCACTATTCCAACTTCTCCCAACTTTTGCTTACACAATTTTTCAGTCATGATGGTGTCAAAAGTTGAAACACTTTAGCTATTTGGAACTTTCAACTTCATGTCCATGTTACACAATCTTTAAGTTTGATAAAGGTCTGAAAAAAATCTGCCAAAAAATCTTGTTTATCTGTTTTTTACTAGAATTCTTGTGGCCTAACTACCTCTAATTTACTGCCTTTTTATTTCACATAACATCTGAACAACCATGCTCTTTAGGGTTTGTGTCAAAATGTAAAAGTAAAGAGGATGCTTGCATTCTTCAGGCTAAGCTGTACTTGTTACTGTCAACATTTTTAGGGCAGTGGTCACCAGAGGCATCTGCTTTTCAGTTCCTGCTTGGGATCTACACATTGCCTACTGGAGTGAGGCCTTGGAAAAGGGAGGTTATTTATGTGCCCTTTAGGAGTGTTGAATGCAAGTCTGTGCCAGCAGAAAGGAGAGAGCTTAGTAAGGTGCATGCTTATGAAAAGTGTTTGTATGGAGAAAGTTGCAGCCCTTCCTTGTATATGTGAGTAAATATATACCTGCCTAAAGTCGCCTTTGTTCTGAGGTCAGGGCACTTAAATGAACAACAGTTTCACCTTTTTTCCAGTTATTGTTTTATAAAAGGATGAAAAATGTTAGGGATGTAGCAGAAACAAAAGTGTTATTAAATTGAAATTGTGAATTATTTCCTGCTTTTGCTTGGGAGAACTTCCTGTAACTCACCATTCCTGAGGGCAAACATCGTGGTTGGTATTGGACCTTACATTCTTTGAGGGTTCTCACTTCTGAATAAAACTTTTCTCTGGAGTGAAGTTTTGGGTGAATTGTATTTTCCAAAAAAAGTCTAAAACCACTGTATAGTAGTATTACTTTAAATAGTGCTGTGGGAAGTAAACCCCAACAAATTATCCTGTGCTTTATCAAAGTCCTCACTTGACCAACAGTAAAAGAATGCATCCATGTAAGACTTTTAAACACAAATAAAACAAACCCAACCTCCCCAAACTGCATAGTCAACCACATTGCAAATTGTCCAATCAATAAAACAAATGGTTAATTTTTAATAGGATCTTAAAAGCCCTCTCAAACTTGATCCATATTTCCATAAAACTGTTGGAGGTAAGTTTAAAAAAGAACAATTATTTATTGAGGATATTCCATTAGGGCTGTGTAGCTGTGACTGGGAAATGAACCTGCACTACAAAGCCAGTGTTTAAATCTGTTCCTACACTTGACATTCCAGCATAATTTTTGATTGACAAAGTAAATCTGTGATGAAAGTGCGATTTTCAGCTGTTTTATTTTCAGTGCTGTCTCCATTTCAGGAGTGCCTGGGGCCAGACAGGACAAGGTGGTCTCCAGGAGCAGCCTTGAAGTGTACCCCCATCAAAACAGACCACTTGCTGCCGTGATGTTCATTGTTAATGGTAAATAAGGGCTCTTCTACCATACCTAAATGCTCCACAAGCATTCTTTTCCAAAATGTATCCTAAAGGGAGGTGGGTTTTGGAAGGCAAAAGAACAATAGGCTTTGGCATGATTTCTAGGAATGGATTCCATGTTCTGAGCCTAGCACTGAGGTAAATATTGAGGCATTTATGGCAGAAAGAAGCAGGCAAGATTACTGGTTTTGATACAAAGCAGGCCTTGGAAATATTTTTTTTTTTTTCCCATTGGGGTAACTGAAATGAATACTTAGTTTGGTATCAGACCTAATTAAGAGTTTTTAAATTTTTTTTTTTATCAAGATGTTTAAAATGGAATGAGGGTGATGCAATTTTAGGAAACCTATTTCTTTTGAAAATTATTCAGTCTCCAGACTACTATGCCATGGCAGGTTTCAACATTATCATTTTTCATTACAATTAATTAAATGCAAATTCATTGTGACAAGAGGAGTCTGGCTGATGAGTCTTGGTTATATTGTGTATTAGGGAAGACTACAGGACTTTGGAATTACAACTCTTGGGAAGCACTGTGAGTCACTGTGGGAAAATATAGCTCAATGTTGAACATGAGATAAAGGAATAGAATCTGGTCTGCAGCCAGATTAAATATTTTGTTATGAAGGATGTTTATATGCTTGGTTGCTTTCATCAAAAATGTTAAAGCAAAACAGACCAGAGAGTTGGAGCACCTCTCCTGTGAAGACAGGCTGAGAGAGTTGGGGTTGTTCAGCCTGGAGACGAGAAGGCTCTGGAGAAACCTTAGAGCAGCATCCCAATATCTAAAAGGGCCTCAAAGGAAGCTGGAGAGGGACTTTTCACAAGGGCATGGAGTGATAAGACAAGGGGGAATGGCTTTAAACTGAAAAGGGGGTTTGGGTTAGCTATTTGTAAGAAATTTTTGACTGTCAAGGTGGTGAGACACTGAAACAGGTGCCCAGAGAAGTTGTAGATGCCCCATTCCTGGAAGAGTTCCTGACCACTTTGGTTTGGACTTTGAACAACCTGATCTAGTGGGAGGTGTCCTTGCCTATCGCAGATGTTAAAACAAGATGATCTTTAAGATTCCTTCCAACCCAAGCCATTCTGTCACATTATTTATTCATTTTATTTGTAGTCTGTGAAAATACTAGGAAATAAGTAGATAAAATCTATCTGGAATAGGTGGAAATCATTTTAATAGGTAACAGTAGGCACTGAAATCTTTCATAGAACAGATATTCTGTATTTCTTTAAGTTTTCATGTTTTGCATCTCTAGGAGATTTAGTGCAAGCTGTGCTCAAGACATTACTCTTAAGGTTCACAACCTCAGCCACTGCGAACATTTTCCTGCAGGTTTTGGCTATTACACTGCCTACCTCCTCTGTGAGAATCAGAAGCTGTTAGATTAAAAAGACAGAGCTGTTGTGAGCATAATTCCATCGAGAAGTCTGTGGGAGCTGCTCTTGATGTGTGATGCACATAGGATGGCCCTTCATAGGTTTATCACTAACTTTCTGGAAACGTGCAGATGACAGGAAAAAAATCCAGAAAACTATATTTTTACACTTTTTTTATTATTACAGTACATGCACAGATTCATGGACAGCCCAACACAGTTCATATATTCTGATATATGATACGTGTCTGCTTCATATATTAGGAAATGGCAGGACCTTGATAAAGTCCAGTAGAAGTCTGGTATGGCAAGAGAAGATGACAGGATGTCAGTTCAGAAACTGTATGATATGAATAGGTATCTCTTTTTTCAGCAGCTGTCTGACAAGGAGGGAGTTGTAACTAACCCGGCATCTTTTCTCATTAGCAAATGGGAGAATCCTGCAGGAAGCCACAGCTGCCTACCTTTCCTTCTGCAGGGCTGTGCAGAGGAAGAAATCTGGCTTCTAGCAAAGCCGGGGAATAAAGTCAGGACTAGCACAGGGGGTGAGAGCATGTGGGACTTTTCCAGGTGTTAAAGAGCTAAGCAGTCTCTGGGAGTGGACATGCTGCCTTTGTGGCTGTTCAGGAGCCAGTGAAGATCCCAAATGTCTGTCATCACTGCAGGAGTTCACATGTTTGGACAAGATTATTCCTTCAGCACTCATTTTCTGCATTTGCTTCCACGGTGGGGTGTTGCTCCTGAGCAAAGTCCTTGAACAGTGGAAGAAGAGCAGCAGCAGGGCAAGCTCCTGTGCCTTGCATTACGAGTTGAAGCTCGGCATCACTCTGAAAGAATCTCTGCTGTGCCCTCACACAGTTCTTAGTATACATTAAATAATGGAGTAGTTACAGGTGCACTTCTGTTTGGAGACTGTGTTGTTTGTTTTTTAATTTTTTTTTTTTTAATGCTGTGCCTTGATTCCACCCTCTGTGTGAGGGTTTGCTTTGTTTTCTGTAGCTCAAGAATTAGTACCATAGTGCTGTTTTGTGTGCTTCCTCAATACTCTTGTACTCTGGTGCTCTGAGGATATCAAGAATCTCATCAGTTCCTTCAAATTTTTTTTAATACTGGTTTATAATATTTATTCTGTAATGTATATTCTAATGATCTAGACAAACTCTACATTCATTGTAAGAGTGTCTTTTCCTGAAACAGCTGAATTACTTTCAGATGTATTCCACTATGTGGTTGCATTTCATGTATGCTTTTGTTTTATTTAATCATTTTTAAGTTTTAAAAGGAATACATTTTATCACTGCTTGTTCCCAGCTCTCCTACTTACCAGGCTCTCAGATAGCAGAAGTTTATTTAGGCTGGATATCCACAGGACCTTGGTGGAAATCACTAAACTGCTATGGTGGTGTGGATCATTTACTTCAGAGAGGAAGAAACTGCATAATCAATTATTGATCTCTCCTGCTCTGTGCTTCCTCTTCTGATTAAATCTTCCAAAATATTGATACAGAATTATAGCAAGAAAAAGGTATCAGATGGGGTTGAATATGCCTGACCTTGCCATGGGAAGAAGAAAGTCAAAGAGCAGTGGGACAGGGAGAATGCAAGAGGAGAGGTGAAGTCACCTGGCAGTCTGTGACTGTCACTATATGGCTGAAGAGAGAGAAATTTTCAAAGAAGCAGGTGAGTGTGTTCCTTCCAGCACTGATGAGATAAGAACCTCATTGAGAAGAGGTCCAAGATGCATGAACTGAATCATTGCCAAACATGGGCCCAGAATTAAGTTCCTCTGTAGTCCAGGATTGTCTGGTCAAAAAGATTTCTGGGCTATGCTGGGAAAAAAATAGGTTGACCAAATTTATTGAAATGGCTGAGCATTCCTGTCTCAGATTCTTGAAAAGATGGTGATGAAGTTTTGCAGGGGCCTGCTACCTTCCTGCTGGAATTGCTGTTTAATGAGATTTGATTGCTGCACTAAAGCTTGTCATATCTTGAGATGAATGTGAAATCCTCAATATGTTCCTTTGTGGAGACAGGACCACAATATCTGGGACTTTGATGGTTAAATCCAGCTCTAGATTTTAGTAGGTGAACCTTGAGCAGGCATGGAGGAAGGGCTTAGTAAACAGCCTTACTCATTTATAGTTGTCACCTTCTGGAGAGGAAAAAAATAAATTAAACAAAGAAAGGCCCACAGATACCACGTGGCAGAGACCATTCCACCTCAAACCAAAATCAATGTTATGCTTCCTGTTATTGTGTTAGAGGATTGAAAACTTGCTTTTTCAATTGATTTGTTTTCTACTGCAAAACTAATTATGTCCAATGCAGTTCTTCCTTTGCCTTCATCCGGAGGGGAAACTCTATTTGCAGCGGTGGCTCCTGTCCTCTGCTCAGACAGCTGTGTCAATATCCCCATTGCTTCATTGTTTCTGGAAAGGTGAAGAATCCCAAACTTCAGCAAAGTTCTCCATGTGTTCATTCTATCAAAATTTCCTTTTCAGCCTTTCCAGAGTCCGGACACACGCTGCTGATCAAAGTCACCCGCAGGGATGCCCTCACAGGCAGAATGTGCACATGGATGCACATCAAGAGTCTGTCCACAGCAGTGATGGGTGCCAGTGCATTTTGCCTTTACCAAGGCTTTTCAGAGATGCTTAATGAAGGAGATGAATTTCTAAGGGGCTTGAAGACATAAATGTAGTGAGAGATCAGAAGGCTTTTATTTTTTCGAATGCCTTAAAAGCATTAAGAGGTTGGGAGAAAACCCTCCTTTCTTTTAGGAATTTTTAAACCTAAAATGTTTTTTACTGGAGATGTGTGGTAGGCATACAGAGAAACATCTGTTTCTGGGGTTCCTCTCTGGATTACTACTGTACAACTCTTCCAGTGCTGGTGATGACCGCAAAGTGGATTTCATGGTCCATCTCGGTCTGAAAGATATGGTGGCTTAGTCCAATTTGGGGTTTAGTGAGACACAAGCTTCACATGTAATTCACTCTCTCAAGGTGTTAAAATTGTGGAGTCCCAGATGTTTCACTCAGGATTGCAGCAGACTGTCATACCCAACTTGGATTGTCATAAATTCTAGACACACCAAATTATGCAGTAGTAAATCAGTTCTGCATTAAAAAAAAAAAAAAAAAGCTTTCCACAGCAGCAAAACTTGTCCTAACTGAATGTAAGGGCTGGGAGCTAAACTTTCAGAATAATGGTTTCCCCAGATGGTAAGGGCTGCACTGGGCAGTAAAAGCTTCCATTGACATTGCCTTGCTAAAGAGCAGGTCTCAAGGCACCACAACAGCTTGGCAAGCTCATCCTCTGCATCAGAGCCCCAGCTGCTGCAGAGCTCTGGTGCAGCATGCTGGGAATTCCACAGCAGCTCCCCTGTGTATGAAAAGGACAAGGGCTTTAACAAATTAATTGTGAACCTCCACTACCCAGTCACTGTATTTTCTGCTCTCTAATACACATTTTGTTGTTATTTTCCTTTTGTTTCACGCTGTCCTCTGCTCTCAATTTTCAAAGACGCTTGAGGTGTTTGCATTGTTGACATGTAACAGTTTAGTAGATGCCAGTGGCAAATTAGGAGGCATTTGGACATGCCAAGAGGATGATCTATGTGGTGGGTGTTTGTTAGCTGGGAGACCCTCTGAAGTGTTGGAGGAACTGAGACGTGAGGGGAAAGGTAAATAGGAGCAACACACTTCATATCCCAGGAGCAGTAAAGGAATGGGATTTTCAGAGAGGTGAAATATTCATGAACTACTCCTCTTTGAGAACCTGGGGGTTTTTAAAGCTCTGAACACTTCCTCTGAAATGAGTTCTGCATTAAAAAAAAAAAACAACAAAAAAAAAAAACCAAAAAAAACCCAAAAAAAACCATGTACCTGCATTTAGGTTTAATTCAGCATCAGATAAGGGAGAAGGTAGCTTTTGTGCTGTTGTGATATATATGTGCTCTTTGGGGTGCCTACAGTAGGGGTGAACAGTTCAAGTGTAGGTAGGCAATGAAAGACTTCAACTTACGTGTTCCTCCCTTGGCACCATCCCTCCTCCTGCCCCACTGTGTGGAGGCTCCTGGTGTGTCCATCTCTGTCTACACCTCTGAGCTGCAATGCCCTGGCTTTCTGTGCCATCCCTTCCTTTTGGCAGTGCTCTGCTGCTGCTGGCTGCTTGTGGTGTTGGTGACCGCCGTGGTCAGAGGTACAGCTCACATGTTCTGCTGTCTCGTTAGTTAACAAATTAGTGCAATGTTTTAATTTTAGTATATTGGGCTGTTTCTCTGGCTATACAACTTACTGTCCCCATTGTGCTTTGCACAACATTAGTTGGAGTTACAGTTTTAGTACAGAGACTCGGTAATCATCTCCTGGCTAGATGTTAGATTCCGTAATCTTCAGATCCTTTCCAACCTGAATGATCCTATGATAATAAAGTAGTACCACAGGCATTCTGTGTTTCTGTGGGCATGGAATTTTCTCTGGAATAATGAATCTGAAGAAACCACCAGGTTGTGGATTTTGGTACTGTACTACCTTTTGAGATTATTAACAGTTGGAATGATGATATTCTGGAGACATAACCTAGCCTATTGATCTCAAGCAACTGATGAATCAGAAAATGGAGGCAGACATCTGTGCTGCTAGTAATTTTTTTTCAGGATTAACTGGGAAAAATTAAAACCCCCAAGTTCCAAATACATCAGTGGCTACCAAAAATCACTACTCTTTATGCCTAGCTGTCAAACCCTCTAACTCTTCCATGATACCTTTGATGAAATTATAAATGGTCAATGCAAAAATATTTGCTGCACCAAAAGTGGAACACATAGAAGAAGTATAGAATACAATAGATTTAATACAAAATAAACAGCACAGGGATTTCATTCTTGATTGCACAGATAGGTTTGGTGCTTTAATCATCAGAATATTATTTGCAGAGTTGAAAGTTTTAGGTAAATTTAACTTCCTGCAAAACAACCACATAACTGCAGGTTTAAACACTCCACTAATCCAGGGTTCTTAAGACTGTAAAAGAACTTGGTACAGATCATGCATTAGCATGCCCAAGTTATACATATAATCTACTAAAAGACTTGTCTTTAGTACATATTTGTGCCAAAAAGTGATCCAGATTAGATGCTTTTCCTTTTCAGTAACAGTGTCAATGTAAGTGCATAAGTCTCAAAACTTGTGCTTTTCTCTCCAAGTTAATGAGGTCGTTTTAAAGGTGAAAGACATTACTTGAAAGGAAGAGCACCACCTTGTGACACCAAGAATAATGTTGCTGTGTTACTTGATCCAGAGAAGGAGAGAAATAGATTTACAAGGTTTTATCCTCTAACAGGATTTATAGAGATGGCTTTTTCTCTTTCATTTGCCTTTTCTTTTAAAACTAAACAGGGGAACTGATTTTTTCAAGTGATACAAATTCAACAAATCAGCTTTATTTCATTGATATGAAAAGCTCGTTTTCCAATTTCATCTCAAATTTCACTTTTTTAATAGATTCACTTCAAAGAAGATTGCTATGAAATCTTAGCAGATTTTAAATCTGTCAATTAGACTATCAGCCCTTTAAATTTGAAATATGGGGTTTTTTACAGACTTACCCCTTCATCTTCCAGAAGCCTTAAGAAAGGAGAGGGATTTTATAAGTTTCATTCTAAGTGGGGACCCTCCTGTTCAGCCTTGCACAGCTTTAAACATTTATATGCTCACATCCAATTTGGGGTGAGATTCTTGCATAAGAAACTCCATCCTATCATACAGGACTTTCAGTCAGACCCGTCCACTTTCCAGAGCTTCGTCTCTCAGACTGGAGTTTCAGTCAGGCTAAAATAAGCTGCCTGAGAGGGCATAGATGGGAACAGAGTCAATCCTACTGCCACAAATTTCTTCTGACACGTTTTTGCACAAGCAGAGGCTTTGATAAGGATCACTTCTTCAAATACAGTCTTAAACAATCCATGTAATAGTGCAAGAGCACTGCCAGACTGGATTGAGACTATTCCTACTTTCATAGAAAACAGAGAGTTGAGAGAGTTTACAATATGTTGATTGTAAAATGAGAGTTTTAATGAATACAAGAACATCAACAATAAGCTGTGTCTTGTTGTTTGTTCAAGGTTTATTGTTCGGTTTGGTTTGCTTTGGTGGCTTATTTGGGGTTTTTTTGCTGAAGTGCAAACTTTTACAAAATTCAGAAGAGTAGACATGTTTGTTATTGAGGACATTTTATTACTATTGCCTTAGGCATTTATCTCCACAACAGATTAACTTCTACCACTGAGTTTTATTGTGCAATTTACATAACTGTGACTTAGCTGAGCCTTGAAAGCTAGATCTCACCTGTCTTTCAAGAAAAATGTCATTTTATGCTTTCTGACTTGTTTGCTTAGAAGCTTGCAGATTCTTTTTTTTCAAATGCATGTTTATATTTTAATGAGAAACCAAACAGCTTCAGATGAAACTGAAAGCTGACACAGAAAATAAAACCAAGAATTCTCTTCCCCACTTGTGGCACGGATTAGTGTAATTTAGCCAAATATCTGTCAGTCTGGCTTGGTGCAAATAAGATCCCACAGGAAGGATTTGAACTACTGCAACATTCAGCGAGTTTGTTACGCCAGGACAGGCTGTAATCTGGCAGTATCAGGTGTCAAACTAATCCTGCAATGTTAGCAGGGTGTGAAACTTATTTGTACCTGGTTGAAACTGGCAGGTGTGGATGAATCAAATTCAAGCAGTGCACAGTGGATTGGATGGGAAGCTGGGTACCACTGAGGTAGCTGTAGTGCCCAGTCCAGCTCCTGGAGCTTGAAAGGGCACGTTCATGGAGTAGGGTCCTCTAGAAAAAACACAGGGGCAAAAGTCAAAAGTGCTGCCAGAGCTGTTCCCTGAATGGATGAGAAAGGCTGGACCTAGAGCTGAGTAGAGGCATTTAAAATACTGCTTTAATGGGTCTTTTGCTGCCTTTGCCTGGGACAAATAAAAGATGCTGTGACTTACCACCATTCCTGGTTTCCTTGGTAACATTCTGCACGTTGAGAAGTGGCTGTCTGAAAGTCATATTAAAGGAAAAGACCTTGGAAAAGTGCATTTTGATACAAGGCTGTTTTCTTTCTCTAGGACAAAGCAGCAATAAGCATGTATGCATGTTTTTGAGAGAAACTAATAGAAAGAATCATTTGTGTGTTGCTGACAAATTCCGTCTGCTGATAAAATATACATTACAACTCTGTTCATCCAGAAAGGGATATCCTGGATCTTTCACCTGATTGCTGATATACAGTGCTCAAAAGAGAATGCTGGGTATTAGTTTGCTTTAAGAAACTAGGAAAAAATAATGTGTTTGGGTCATTTTTTAGCCTGTTTTGTGACACTAGTTGAGAGCTACTTGTTTCCTCAAGTACAATTCATGTGCTGTTTTCATAGAAAAGAAGAAACAACAGAGCCTCATTGGGGAATTTAACATTTGTACAAGGTATTTGCCTGTTTAACTGGTTGAAACACTTGAATCTGTCACATGAATATGTTTTAAAATTATACCTTCTGTCCCTCTGTCAGCAACTGAATATTTTCAGTTTAGAGGAAAGATGCTCTCACAGCCTCTTTTGCCTTTGGGCATTGGTCCAGGAGAACTATAAAACTCTTATTTGTTAATGGAGAAAAAAAAAATCCAAGCATGAGATTTTGAACAGAACTATTAATGTCCTGAATGTTCAAGCACTCAGGGGAGGTTTCAGTCACTTTCCTGGTCTTCTTGGCAACCTTTCATTTTAGAGTGGTGAAGGGCAAGACTTTTGAAGTGGTGCTGGTCCTTGGTGCTTACAGTGCCTACTCAGCAGCAGTAGAATGGCAATCCCCAGAACTATCGACAAACTTTCAAAAATACTGATTTTTGATAAAGCTGTTGGTACTGTTAGTAATGTGATTGGAGGGCCGAGACTTCCAGCTGGGAGTTCCAGGCTAAGAGCCCCAAATTTCCCCCTGATCAGAGCCCCAGTTTTCCCCTTAATCTGACCTGATGTAATCTAATCTGAGCTTTGTCCTCAAAGGGCTTGGTCTGGCAAATATTTCTCCTTGGTAGGCTTGGACTGGCAAATCTCACCCTGAGAAACCCAACCCTTCCTTTAGGTGTGCAGGAAGCTTGGATACCCAGCTCAAGGCTTCAAGTTCCCTGCTGGGAAGGGAGCTGTGAGCTGAAGGCTACCAGCTCAGTGGCCCTGCAAGTGAGTCACTGATGGATCATTGACCAACTATTTTTCAGAGCAGGTGTTCTGCAAAGACCACATTTAGGAGACAAACTCAGAAAAATCTATGTTTAGAACACCATTCTCAAATTGATTTTTGTCCTTTTCTCTGCTAAATTTTCTTTTCATGAAGTACAAACAAATTTTCTGCCACGATCTAGATAGTACATGCAGAACAGAAAATGACAGAAATTGTCTACAGTTTTTATAGACTAATACTTTCATTGCTTGTTTTTCTCGGGGTTTGCTTTGTTTTTTTTTTTAATTGGTATTTCCTTCCCTTTTAAAGTAATCATCAACAAAGAGAATGTAATCTTGATTTTACTGCTTCATAGACACAATTCCATTTACTTTAAATTCCCACAATGCTGAAAATATTTATGCTTATGTCCAGAAAAAAAAAAATCAATGAAAAATTTAATCATTCTGAGTTATTCTATATTTTCAGGAGGACTAGAATAAGAATGTCACATGTTAAGGGTAGGGAAATTTCCACTCTATAATAATTTTTTAGGAATACTATGTGGGGTTTTTTATGCCACATTCATATAATGCATCAGGCTACAGTATTTATTAGTGAGACTGGAATGACTTATCCCCCTTCTACTAAAATAATACAAGACAATCAGTTCATTGAAGAAATGTGTGCAAAAGTCATCATAGCAAGATCCCATCCTAAATATTCTTTTTGCTGAGACTCTCAGTATCAGTATCACACCTGGATGTCACTCTGCCTAAAATGCCTCATAAAGGGTATTTCAGCTTGATACAGGTAATATTGTGTTGGCATTTCTATTGGAATTATGTTGGCCATCTTCTCCTCTCTTCTGTCTTTGTTCATTGCAGTGCCCCTTTTTTTAAACAGCAGTAGAAACTGCTGATTTCTGCAAGCAATGCTTAGACATTGCTGTGTGTTTCAGCTGCACAATATTTCATTCTGTAGAGAAAAATGAGTACCTAAGTCTGCATTTGTTCTTCTGCATAATTCCTGCCTTCATTGCTGTGTTTGATCTGCTTTTGTAATCTTGTCTGCATTCTAATCTTTCTCCCTCACCTATTACAAAAATCTTGGTAGGCTACCAAAATAGTAGACTCTGTGTCTCTTCTGTAACTTCTCTGAAATACCTGCTGAACCTCTTCCTTCTTCTAAGGCTTCACTTATCTCTGGGGGGATACAGACACATATCAAGGGGTTTGGTTGTAATGAGGAAATGCTTGAGCTTCTCTCTTACTAAGACATGTTTGTATTTGAGGACAGAGAGGAATCCATATATGGCAAAAGAAGCCCATATGACTCTACTTGGCTATGCAGGGAATCCTGTTTTCTTCATATACCTTTCTAAATCTCTTTAAAATGTGTTTCACAAGGCTATTTTTGATACTTTATCATGTCTTTATGGCTACCGTAGATTTTAACTATTGTAACTGCTTTTTGAGCAGATTACCCTGGTGTACAGAAATATTTAATAGACAGGAAACATTGCTGAGGAAGTTCTAGGAAAATGTTTAGAATAGTTGTGGAATATCCTTTCTCAATGAAAGGGGCTTTTAATTTTCTTTCTGTCTCATTCAGGCTCTGTCTCTGAAACTAGACCTCAGCTTTTCTTGCTGGCTGTGGGGAAGGGAAAGACAAGGAATTTACATTCCTATTTAGTTAGCTAGTTTTACTAACGGAATTAAAATATCAGTAGACGTGGTGGTAATTTCAGAGGAACTCAGACAGACATCTGCAAAACTCCTTTCTTTTAAGATCATTTTTGTTGTACTGTTATAGTTCTCTGGTTGCGTGGGATTTCCTCTTTTCCTTCCTAATGGTGCATCTCTGATTGCCTTTCCAGCATTTTGGTCAAGCTGAGCTGCAGAATTTGAGGCTACTTATATAAACAAGCAGCCTAATTCTGAAACCAGGAAGGAGAGAGGTTTTATTGGACCAGCGAGGGAATAGCAGAAAAGTTTTCTTTTGTGTGCTTCTTCTGCTGTAACAGCCCCAGATCAGGACTTTTCTCCCCTGAGACTGGGCCCAAATTCAAAATTTCAGTCTTCAAATTTCAAATAAAAATAATGAAGTCATGTAATTCTTAATTGTTTAATAGCAAACTGCCCAATAAGTAAATTGTGTAGCATGGCACCTTGAAAGAGTTTATCCATAAAAACTAACTCTATCCTGTGGAAAATTGAATCTTTTTTTAGCATGGTAAGCATTTTAAAACTGAGTAGAACCACTAACTCATTGATTAATTCTTTCTCCTAATCAATTTATTACATAACCCTTTTATCCCTGCAAATCATACCAATCTGTTCCTCATGAATTAATTGTTCTTCCAAAATATCATCTCCTCCTCTACCTTCCCCCACATTCTTCCAATTCCACATCAATTTTATCTCTATTCTTCCATGTTTTTGCATGATTCTTCAGCTTTCCCACTCTCCCTACTCTTTTCCAGTGCTCTAAAAGTCCTCGCTGACTTTTTCCCCACTCTTTCCCCATTGTCCCACCCACTGAGTATTCAGACTAGAGTGGGGCCAGCTCCTTGACTCCTTGCATCTCTTGTGGAGCAATCAGTAGTGCTCATTCTGCCATTTGCTCTTCAAACCCTTCCTTAGTGTAACGAGATGAAAGAATGCAGGAGATGTGCAAAACACAGAGTAGCTGCTGCTGGGGATCACCAGGAACAGGGTGGGCCAGGACTGCCTCACACAGCAGCAGGCAAGGCAGGGGTGGCAAATCTCACTCCAAACTGGACTCCCAAGACAGCTGCACTGGATCCAGGACAGGCCAGAAGAAACACACAGCTTTTGGCACTTGCTTGTGATGCCTCTTTCCTCATAGATCCTTCCCCTTCATCTTTTTGGTCTTGTGCAGGAAAGACTGGTTCTTTCCATTGGCTTTTTCCCAAAAAGCCTAGCTGAGAATGGGAATGGAATAAAGCAGGCCATTGTTGTATCTGGAAAACACTCCAGCAATAAACAGGATCATCTCTTGTTTGTTTTGTTGGGTTTTTTTTCCAAGTGGAAAGTAGAGACACACAGGTCTTCATGTGTGAGGTTGGGTTTTAGGCAGCCAAGATGAAAGTATAAGAAAGCCTCTGCTGCAGAGTAAAACTGACAATGAACAAGAAATATTTTGCTAAATGTAAAGCAAGAGTTTTGGAATGCAAAACCTTTGATCTCTGTGGGCTTTGCATCTCTGCGTTCCAGGGTTTACCAATTAGAGCATAAACCATGGAACTTGATGGGAAAGAAAAAGACAGCTTTCTGTCTGCTGTCTGGATTTACCAAATTTCCCTATGTTGCAGGATTTAATGTTGCACATACTTCAGCACCAGTGGTGTTACTACTACATTAAATTGGTTATGAACATGTGTGGGATTTAGGTATGGTAAAATACAGACTGTTTTGTGTGCATTACATGTGTTAGCTTGATCCTTGCAGTACTTCTGCAGATATCAGTTTCATTCTGTAAGTGCATATATTGACAACAGAAGTATTGATGGTGCTTCGATTTTGGTAAAAAGCAGGAAAAAGAAAAAGAAAACGCTGGAAGGATAAGGTTCTATTGGCATGCAGATTTATGAATGTGCTAAATAGAAATAGAAGAATTAATTTAGTAAAATGCTTAGTTCACAAAACAAATTTATGTCTGCCTGGTTGAATTGCTTTACTGACCTGACAATGCAAGGACGAAAACGCATACAAAGAAAAAATGAAAAATAGTGCTTTTATCCCTGTCCTTGCCCTGCAAGGTAGGGTATTTCTAGTTACAGAACTTTAAAGAGACTTTATAAAAAGGGAAGAAATCATGTTGCTAAGATTAAATCCTAATAACAGTTGCTCTTCCGTGGTGCTTTGGTTTTCCTTGTTTTCTGGGGCTTCTTTGCTCTCTCAACCTGATAAGATTTTTTATAATCTTGAAACAGAGGGAGTCAGCAGCCACAATTAAGGACAGTCTCTGGCTGCACTTTTATATAGCTGGGGTAAATGTGTCTTTGCATCACATTAACTGAGGAAATGATGTTCCTGATGGTGTCTCCAATGTTGTGCTGTTGCACCTTTGTCCAGTGGGGTTTTTCTGCTCATCCTTCTTGCAGCAGAGAATCCCCAGAACTTGTGAATGGTAAGGAGCAGAAAAGCTGAACAGAAACACCCAGGTTTTCCACAACTCCTATGTGGGTTAGGAGGAGAGCAAGGAAAGTGCCTTAAAACTACAAAAACTGGGGGTTGTGATGGGTATTTCAAACATAGAAGAATTATTCAGTTTGTTTTTAATCCAGAAATTTCAGTGTCTGCTCCTTGGTAGAAATAGGTTGAATATTCACACAATTTTGCTGAATTCAGATTCCTTATTGGCCTCAGGGCTTTCAAGCCCACTATTAAGCCATAGCCTACACTGTATGTGGGGCTTATAGTTGGGTTTGGATTCTTGTTTTTCCTTCCTTCGAAGTGTTGTCTGTGTTCTGCCAAAAATGCAGAAGTCGTGAGGAAAGGAGATGACAACACAATTATTGTGGAGGGATACTGACAACTGTGGATTTGAATCCTACTTTAGTGGCCATGTGCCTGAAGCACAGATGTTGCAGGGCCTAAGCTTTCATGTATTCAAAGCCTTGAGTAGATTTTACCCACAGGTTCAGAAAGTTTCTAACATTTCTAATTCCTATTTTATGACAACTCTTGTCCTACATCAAAATGTGGTGACAAAGAATTTTGTTCTTGTCCACCAAATTTACAGGGGTCACCCATGTTGCAATAAAGGAGTTGAACAATTTAAATGTGATTACAATATGCTGGTTTTATAATTAGCACTATCTAAGCTTATTCATATAAGCCAGCCTCCTAGGGCTGTAATTCACATTTGATCTGCAAGGCAGGAAATTTGCATGCACTAAATGGCTACTCTTTACAATGGCTAATCATTGGGGAAAAAATCCTTTTGCATTTATTGTTCATAGGGAACTCCGTAGGTATTAATATGGCTATAATTCGTAGCTAAAAAAATTCCATCGTAATTTAATAGATTCATGTCCAATTGGCATAAAGTGCTCCTTTCTTGTAGCAGAAAGGATTGTTGCTGTAAAAGCTGATGAATTCCACTTTGTAAAAAGGTAGGTGAGGTGACATTTTAAGGTTGAAAACAGCAATTGTAATTTGGAATCAATACTTTATGCCCTAGAATAATGTAAGGTACTGTTCTGTCCTAATTGGCTGGAAGCTAAAATGTTAATGCCAAGCCAGCAGATGCATCCCCAGCCTGTAGTTTCCCATGAAGATTTGGTTTGCAAATAGATGACTTTCTATTTATGGGTAAAGTAAAGCCTAATTGTGAGTCTTCACAGTACCAGGAGCTGCAATGACTGCAGCTTTAAGGGAAGTGACTGGCTGATCACGGTGGTGCCACAGAGCATACCAATGAGCTGCATCAATGTGTCTTTTCCACTGTGTGAAAATCTTCACTAATCAGCAGAATGTAGACAGTAAATATCCCATTGTTTTTAACAGCAAAGTGTTGCAGGATCAGAGAAATATGGCAAACCCTAATTGGATTGAAAACAATGATTTCCTCTCAAATAGATTTCTGATTGAAAACTAATATAATCCAGTGATGTCCCAAGTAATAACTGTAATGCACAGATGGTACCAAATTGAAAGACTAAGTGACTGAAAATGTTGACATGGTAGATTAAAAATCCATCCTGAAAATATTTCTATTTTAAAAATCCATGCTGAAAAAGTTTCTATTTCAGTGTGTGCTTCCTGCATTTTACCTCCTCTCCAAACTAACAGATTTTGTAGCTGTGTGGCATTTTCTCCTATAGTCAGTCCAGACGATGTTACACTAAAAGCCAGTGTTTTTGGGACAAGGAGAAAACACATTGCGGATAAGTAAAGTCAAGGCTTTGTTGTTAGTAAATCTGAAGTTTTGAAAATTTGATCATTATTATTCCTGATCTAATTGCTGCAGAACAAGAAAAAATAATAATGCAGTTAACATCGCTGCACACACACACACACAGAGAGAGAGAGTTTCTCCCCCTTTTCTGGCATTACACTTGCACTGTTGCTACTACTCTGGATCATAATCAGTGATTCCATTCTGGCAGTGGTGTGTGTGCTAAAGGGTGATGAAGAATTGTCAGTATCTGGAATCCTTTGCCAGGATGAATATGGTACTGGATATGTTGGTGTTTTCTTCTTCATTTGTCTTGGATTGACCAGGGATCATTTTTGTGTCTTTGTTAACAGACTTTTACATCTTTCTCTCTTCTTCACTGGTCTACAGTTCCAGGTTACACCTAAATCTATGATATACATTATGTATGTAAGATATTATTTCCGTATGGCTGCTAAAACCAGTTTTGTGCAGCTCAAGATCTTGCTTTTAACTGAGCATGACTGAACTGTTTAGAGCTGTGGGATCTCCAGTGCCAAGCCCAGGCCTCCTCTCTTGTCTCCCTGTGCCAGTGGTACTTTATGCCACATCCCGTGTCTCCACTTCTCAGATCTTCTGTTGGACCAGCCCTGTAGTTCTCTGTGCTAAGTTACTGTGCCAGTCATAAATACTTCATTTTTTAGCATAACTGCTTGCTCCTGCTCTCTGTATGAAATGGTGGCTGTTCCACACAAAGACAAACAAAAGTAAAACAAATTAACCATAGGCAACTGATCAGCTGGAGAAGATGCTGTCGCAATAAATTGGGTACAACAAAGCTAAAGGGGTGGTTTATACCAGAAACCTTTCACATGATCTCCCTTTCTGGCCTCTCCTCTTCAGAGGGAAGTGAAGTGTGTGAGAGGAGAGGAGGGGATTATCAGGAAGCAGCCCCATCCGAGCCCTCAGCTCTTCAGAGGTCAAGTAGACTTGAGAACCTGATGGCTGGCAACAGGAGGTCAGACTGAACAGTGGGCTGGTTAAAGATGAAGCAAGGTGCCTGCTTGCCAACAGAGAGAGTGAATTTCAAGTGTGTTGGTTAAATAGTTTCTGTCAAGAAATAACGCTGAGTTTTCATTGAAACATTTTGGTTCTGAGGCCAAAATCTCTTTGGTTTGCACTGAAGCTGATTTTTTTCATAAAGAAGGTTATGCTTTCTGCAAGAAGAACTTTGTTTTCCAAACAGGTCTTATAGCCATCAGAGTATAGAATACTGTTTGGTTTGAATAATAATAAAAACAGCTTGTGTGTAAAGGCATTGAGGAATGTCCTCTGACGGCCTATTTTCTGGACATAAAATGCCAGTGGATCATTATGTAGGTAAAAACAATGCATTTTGGAAATATATTGATGATAAATGTTCAATTAACATTTCCTCAAATAGAATGGAAGACACTTTTTTTTAATGATCTTTTAAATAAACTTTGATCACTTGTATGATACCTGAAAGTTTGCCCTCATATTTAACTTGCCCACTACCCAATTCTGAACTGTTTGAAATTTCTTTCTCTGTGAGAAAAATACTGAAGTTTAAAAGTGTTCTTAATGTTGGACTGATTTTCTTTCTTAAAGCTGTTTTATTTTCATTCATACAACTTTTTCAGCTATCCCCACACCCAAACATCACTTTAGTAGTTGAGAATATGGCTGTCAGTGCACTGCAAACATGAAATATGAATCTCACCCCTAGGAAGCTAGTGTTAATATGAATTCATGCAAGCTATCTGCAAAGTACTTTTCATGCAAAGAAAAAAAATTAAATAAAGAGAAAGTAAGAAGAAAAGCGAGTATCTTAGTGACATTTTTCACAGAAACAAACCCATTTTCAAGCTTGACCGAAATGTAGAAGTGTGATAGTGGTTTTGCATTTCATCATGAATATTTCAAACACATCTGATTTCTACTCATGCTATGATTGCTAATGTGTGAAGTAACTTAATTAAGTATACATTTAACCCTTCTTTTCTTTTCTCTGTGAGGTGCTTATGAGGAATCAAGCTTTTAAGCTAAAACAAATCCACAGACAGTTGCCTTGTCTTGAAAAACAGGCAAAAATCGCTGTTGAAATATTAATTTCTTTTGTTTGTCCTAAATGAAAATAATTTTTTATCCAGTTACAACTATCATATATTCTTCAGTAGACAGTTGGCATGAAGGTCAGCAATGTATTCTTCCTGCTGCTATGTTTTCTGGCCCCTGAAATCACATATAATGTTCATTTTCTTTGCATTATTTCATGATTTTATTTGGTCGAGCTAAAGATTGATTCAAGATTATATTTCTTGGGGGAAAGGAGTTGAGAGGAAGGAAAATGAAACCATTTTTTAATCTTGTAGCTGAACAGGTTTACAGATTTGGCTTTGGTTTTCTTTTTTTATTGAAAGTGTTTGAAGAGAGGCAGGGCAGAATCTTGTGCTGTCACATACTTAGGGTGAAGCAGAGCAGGTGGAAGCTCCTGAGAAGAACAGTTTGGGGTTTTTCTTTATTAGCCTCTGCTGAAGCCTCCCTTGAACCTACAATAACAGCATCCTAAAACCAGGTTCCTAATGATTCCAAAGGGCTCTGGATCAGGCTTTTGCATTTTGCTTTTTTGTTTCCTGAACTCAGTTCTTGTGGTGGGTGAGGTGTTCCAAACCCCATGCTGCTGTCAAGTGACCGTGTCACAACCTCGCGTGGCTCCGTGACACAGTCCACACGAGTACTGCTCTCCTGTGCCTGATCTGCCAGTGCAAGGGACTTCAAAGCTGTGTTCTAGTCTTTAATGGCAGTCAGAGGTCACCAAAATGCAGCTCTTTGGCTTCCCTGTCATTGTTCCTCTCAGAGAGGGGAGAAAGGGCAGGATGAGTGTTTGTGGCAGTGTTTCTGCAGTCTCTCTTAATTGGTTATATGTGTCAGGAGGCAAACACAAGAAAGACCTGGAAGGATGTAGGAGGCATGGTAGGAAGATTTGTTTAATTTTTTTCTACTACTTTTGCATACTTGCATAGAAATGAAAGTCCTGCTGTTGTGAATTGGGTCAAAGCCTGTTTCAGCTTGCTGACACTGTGTGACTCTGCCTTCTTCAGCACGCCTTGGCTCGTAGGACATACTCAGTATCTGGAGAAGAATATGGCAGAGGTAATCAGGAAAATCTGTCCCAAAGGAAGAGCATTTTCTTCTGATATAAAATCTCTTATGCTGCCCCCAACAGTTTTTTCTTAGTTAAAGGAGCTCTAAAATCTCATGCCCAGCTGTGGGACTATCTTCCTCCCAGCAAATATTCTTGATGAAAGCTGCAAAGTCTTCCCCAGGGGAGCCACATGTGAGGTACAACACAGAGTTGTACTGGCAGTCAATCTGGGAAGAGGAAATTAAGATTTTTTTTTTTTAAGAGCACTGTGAGGTCCTCTGGACTGCCCATGTGACATCAAAAGATATTTGTAAGTCTCACTAGCCTCTAAGATTTTGGAAGGTACCAGGTTCCTGGACCAAAGATCATGGTCCCTGCCTTCTCCTTCTGTCTGTGGTGTCTCTGAGGCTCAGCTCTTTGAAGACATCTCGAATATCTTCTGAGGGTGAGGCAACAGAGTGAACAGTGAAGCAGTCCTGTAAACTCTAATTTAAATTTTGACAGCCTGGCTCTAAACAGCCATAGGAAGACCTCAGGCTTTTAATCTCAGTATGATTTCTTTGTCATTCTATTCATATAAGAGAGCAAATTGCCTAATTATGTGAATTAATAGGATTCTATAAAATGATGCTTCTTTTGTACTGAAGCTTTGCACTAGTCCTTTTAATGTTGTACTGTAGGAAACTCTAGTCTTGTGCAGATTCTTGTGGTTGTCTGGCTAGCTAGTAGGATTATTCAGATATTTTAGATTACCCATGGCTAAAAATTTTATTGGATAGCACAATCACTCTCAGGCCCTTCACCATCTCCTTTATCCTTTTTGGCCACCTGGGCACACTGCTGGCTCATGTCCAGCTATCTGTCCACCACAGGCCAGAACTTCCAGGTCCTTTTTCACTTAGTGGGAAAGTTACTTGAATTCACTGAAGATTCACAGCAATGGTAGCAGGTTCAGACACTCTTTCTGAGGTGTTTGTAGGCTGTAAACTCATATTAAAATTATCAAGAACGTCTTAGACTGGTACTTGGAAATCCACAATTTCACATGGAAGCAAGTGCCACAAAATAACAGCTGTGAATGTTTATAAATTGCGCATGTAGAATATTGTTCCTCTGATAACAAAGGTAGACTTCAAATTGGCTAAATTAAGTTTCTAGAAAATGGGAGATATTTTATTACAAGGGAAGTGTACATGAGTTCTACCTCGGTTACATAAAATAGAGTGGTTTTGTGAGACATTTCAAGTACAATGAACTTTATTGTAGGAGGTATTTTCTTATAATGAAACCTTCCAGCTTCATCAAATCCCTGGTATGAAGCCCTGAAAATTTGTTTCCTAACAAAGCTAAGAAATGCTTAGCATATCAGTTCCCTTTGAATAACCATATTAATCCTAAAAATGGTTGCTTTGTGAGCTGTTTCCACCCTACCAAAAATTATAGCCATCCTTCTGCATCTTCCCAATGGTAGCATGCTTTTTTATTATTATTATTACTATTATTTGCTTTTGCTTCAGTGATTTCTTTCAGTCCCAGATAACAAATAGGTTTCTGAGTTTCTCTCATGGATATTTTAAAATGCCAATTGATGTACTTATTGTCCTCAATCATCACAAGACCTCACACCTTTCTTTTAAGAAGAATTTTTTTCTCTTAGACTGTCTGTGCTTTCTATCTAATTGTTATTCCCTTCTTGTTTTCTTAGCTCTTACAGTCTTGCAATTTATTCGTAAGTAATTTCTTATAATAGATTGTAGCCTTGTTACTTTCTTTCCATCCATAATACTGCATTCTTTTCCTCTTTCTCTCCCCTCTTCTCCCTCCTATTCTCTTTCACTTTCTTTTTCATTTGGTAACTGACATGCAGCATTTCAATATTGCTGGTTAAATTAAACCATACCAAATGTGAATCTGCAGTAACACAATGGTAGCAATTTTTGTGCCAACCGTGTTCAATTTAAGCATTTCTGAATTCTTTGGTGTTCATCTTCTTAAACCCCTCATTAGCATAGAAATGAGCATCTCTCATTTCCTGCTATCCCCCATCAGATAGCAAGGTGTCTCAATTTTATAAAAAAGACAGGAAGTTTTAGGATAGTTTACATGTTTGGACAAGAGCATGCTGTGGACCTGTGGCTTGGATAAGGATTGTATTTTGATCTCCAGAATCACAGCTTTTGTTTAGCATTCAGATAATTCCTACTCAACCCAAATGACGTAGAGTGGACACTATGTTGAGGAGGCTGTTCCGTGGGGATATGATCACAGATCTGCAGAATCAACAAGGCTGGAAAAGACCTCTGAGGTCATTGAATCCAACCTGTGACCATACACCACCCTGTCAACTGGACCGTGGCACTCAGTGTCCCGTCCGGTCTTGTTTCAAACATCTCCAGGGACAGTGACTCCACCACCTCCCTGGGCAGCCCATTCCAATGTCTAATCCCCCTTTCTGTGAAGAAATTCTTCCTAATGTCCAACCTAAACCCCGCCTTGCACAGATTAAGACTGTGTCCTCTTGTCCTGTCACTGGTTTCATGGGAGAAAAGACCGACCCCCACCTGGTTACACCCTGCTTTCAGGTGGTTGTAGAAGGCAATAAAATCTCCCCTGAGCCTCCCTTTCTCCAGGCTAAACACCCTCAGCTCCCTCAGCGGCTCCTTACTGGTCTCGTGCTCCAGACCCTTCACCAGCTTTATTGTCCCTTGCTGGACATGCTCCAGCACCTCATGTCCTTCCTAAATTGGAGGGCCCTAAACTGGACACAGCACTCAAGGTAAATGATGTATTATAGAGAGAGTAACACCTTCTGGTGATGATGCACAATGAGTTATAAAAATGTACCCACTCTCCTGGACTAGGTGCTATAAATGTACAATTCAGGTAAATATTGGTGTATTCACATTTCTTGCTTGTTTGTCAGTGATCCATAATGTCTGAAAAACAAACATGCCAATTCAGAATCTCACCAACCCCTGGCACATGAGCATATAATTATGCAAACGGATAAAAACCGTAAAAAAATTTATATGTATAATTGATGCTAGGTTTTCTCTTTATCAAATGATCTATGATAACTCTAACTTTTACTTTAAAATTTTGCAAAAATTATTTGGTTTCATGATGCTATTATATTGGCTTATAATTTGACTTCCTTATATTCTGGAGCTGTGGATGCCTGTTATTGACACATAGCAATATTTAAAGAAAAAAGCCTTAAGTGAGAGTCAGAAAAGAAATATCTCCTCCTCATGTCTAGAATCTAATGTGGATCATGTTTCACATGTGAAAAGGTGGATTTTATAATCAGTGATGGAAGGGAAGTGCAGAAATCTAAGGCATGAGAGCACTTGCATGAAACTGCTGATGGGATTTGCATTAGTTTTGGAGTGAAGCTGGCAACCTAGATGAAATTTGAATTTGTTATCAGCGGCATAAACTCTTCAAGTAGAGGGAGCTAGTGTAAATCCAGTTAAACCCACAGAATGAATTAGTCTTCTGGTCGTGTGGCTTCAGAAGAGGAACTGTAAAGGGTTGGGAAGAGACTTCTGGGCGTTATGAGTTGCTGAACAGTGCTGGGATTGATGGTCAGCTCCACAGCAGGAAGCTCCAGGGAGCAACTTCAGCTCAGCTAGAGTGAAATCCATCGTGCCACCTGCACCAGTGCTGGCTGCAGCTGCCACTGTGGTGCTGGGACAATCACATTAACTCCTGGGCAGCAGGATGGTGGGAACCATCTCTGCATGAGGAGTGGCTCTGCTCTCCATGAGCAGCTACTCGTCCTGTAGCAATGACAGACAGCAGCTCCACCCAATGGAGCTGACTTGGAGGTTAAAGCATGGAATTACAGGTCCCTTGAATTTGGGTAGGCACTTGAATTGGAATTATTTGTTGTTGTGTGATGATGAAATGTCTGAAGTGAATTCCAGTCCTCACTGAAGTCAGTCACAATGTTTGGCTGGTTTAGGATTTCTCACAGTATGGTTTTTCACTTGTTTCACCAAACCAAAGATTTTTTCCTGTGGATTTTTTGTTTGTGGGGCAGAAGAGGGTAGTTGGCTGTTTTTTTCTTTTTTCTTTGAGGGCAGGTGAGTATGTTTTCATCAAGAAATTTAATAAAAGAATGAACTGGACCCTAAATCTTTACTCTTTTCTAAGGTTCCAGTAAGACCCCTGATAATGTTGGTTTTTAGTTGTTCTGACAGTACCAATATGAAACTCACAACTTTTTCTTGTTTTCAACTCTAAAAAGACTTACTTTCGATCTTCTACTTTCATTTTCTTGTTGTTGAACTTTTTGAAAACACAATATAGTAGAGTCTACATGTGAATTGAAATAGTTTACAGAGAATTTTACAGTAAATTGATATCGAGAAATACTGCATTGCTGGGAAATGGTCTATTTATCTTGGGATCAGGGCAGATATGATAAAGATATGAAACATAATCATCAAAATTCTATACCTTGGGCCAATTTCTGAACAAGGCTAAGTACAAACAAATCCCACCAACTTCTCAGAGGCTGGCATTTCTTTACACCAGATGTGCTTTTATCCAGATACACCTTCTGAAAAGATATAGCTTACACTTTCTAAAAAATAGTTTCAGAAAAACTATATTGTGCTGTGGCGTAAATCATAAAACAAAATGAAGCCTTATGGATTCTATCTGTACAAACACAGACTTTATTTTGGCATATATTCTTTGACAAGGCAAATATTTACCTACAATGCACATGTTGTTAACTCTGAATTGCCTTAGCATACCTATAATCAAAGTTTGACTTGAAATCTGCCTCCCAGGAGATAATGCCAAGAAATAGTTGTGATTGAGGGGGTTGTGTGTATCTTTTATGTGTCTTCTTTATTTTAAGAATATAATACTCATATTATCTCTGTTTTCTGAGGTATCCAGGAGTTTTTCACCTGCTGATAATTTTTAGGATCAGATTCTGGATACTCTGCTGTTTCCTTACACTCCGTTGCTTATTAATGGGGAGGAGGATTCATAGTCCTGAAAACAGAAATATCAGGCTCCAGTCCTAAAAAGCCTAAAAAGAGTGGCTGTGTTTACTTAGCCATCATAATGTACAAACCTGCAAGCAGATGTCAGGGTGGAAGGGTTTATGACAGATACAGCCTAGAAGCCTGATTCTGAAGACATCCACCAAACCCTTGATCACACACCCTCTTCCCCTGCCTTCCCAAACATATTTACACAATATTCATGTTCACATGCTCCATGGCTTGCCAAATTCTTCAGCTTGCTGCCCATCTCCTATCTCAGGTAAGCTGGATTTCAGGGACACACTGTCTTTTAAGAGTGTACCCAGGGAAGACAGTTTTTGGGCTCCATAGCCAGAGAAAAGAATATGAAATGTGGGACCTTTGTGCTATGGGGTTTAAGCCCCTTTCTCTCATACCTTAAAAAACACTCTACTCCAGGACAGATCTGGAATGAGATCACATCCTTGCAGTTTAAGGTGAGCAAAGGGACTGCAGGAAATGCAAGATCAGCTTGGACCTGAGAGATAATAAACCTGAGGGAGCCTGACTGGCACCTTGGTGCCTGGAGGCAAGAGGGTCTCTGCTGGCAGTGGGGCTGATTATCCATGGCATTGCCTGTGTTTTCCTTTGTGTTTCCTGAAGAGAACCTGGCTGTAAGACGCTGGGATTTAGGTGGAACAAAATCTGCTGAAACCCAGCTTAATGGTGTTCACTTTTAGGTTCCTGTTTCAGACTGGTGGGGGCAGAGCTGCCAAACTGAGGGTGGTGAAGTGCTGACATTTCTGAGGCACGACAAAGCAGCCAGTTACCAGCAGCAAAGATTATTGCCCAGCTATCTGGAGTTGTGCACTATGACTCAAAGTTCTGGCTTTTGCTTACTGCAATCTTGTTCTGCTGGAACTCTGCAGTCTTTGTAGCAGCAGCTCCTGATTTACAACAGCTCAGGGATTACCAGAAATAAGACATGATGTTCTCTGATGGAAAAGCCTTATTGAGTTTAATAGCATATAATAAGATTTCCTAGGGTTTCTTTCTCTTTTTTTTTCTTTCTCTTTATTCGATTTATTTTGCTAATTGAATCCCATCTGAAGAGATGGTTAGAGAAAAATCGCTATGATTTCTATAGGGGTGACTAGTCTTTATCAAATTGTCATAGACTTAGCCAAAAAATGCTTTTTTGTGTTGAGTCCCTTGAAAATTCTGTAAGATTTTATTTTAAAAGTTGATGAAATTTATTTATGATTAATTTTTGCCATTGCAGATTGCTCAACACATGCATTTTCAACTGCAACACTGAGGCATTGCAATGCTTTTCAAGTCTGAATTTTGTTCTTGTTTAAAGTGCCATAAATTCTTCCTTTTCAGTGTCTCTCTCTCTTATTTACATCAGTGTAAATGATATGTGTTTTAGTCTTGCACTGTGTCTAAAGAAATTGTTTTCCTCTATCTTAGACATCCTGTTAAACTGAGGGCTAATAGGGTACCAGGCTTGCAAAGCAAACAAGAAATGAGTATTTTCTGGTGTGAGCAGATGAATTTCCCTAAATTTGCTGCCAAAATAAATCCCCAAAACAAATGATTTATGAAGTTACTGAAGTAAAATGGATTATTCAAATAATTACTTAGTAATAGAGGAAGTCTGAGCAATGTTACTTCTAATAATGAAGCTGCCCGGAGAATCTGATGCTTAGGGAGATTATGAGGGATTAAGACAGGTTTTTTTTTCATTCTTTCAGCTCTGCCACCATCCTACTGAAAATGAAAAGAGTTGCATGTACCTTACATGATGAAAAAGGGCAATTTTTCTTAGGAAACATAGCATAGTTGGGATTGCAATTTAGTACAGTTTAAGCAAACATGTAAGTCACATTTCTAAAGGTACAGGCTTAGTTCACTGATGTAAATCCTTGCTAATTAGATCTGAGAAAATCTGAAAACATTAGATGGAGATGGAGGAGTGGAGGATTAAGCATTTTTTTGTTTGGTTGGGTTTTTTTTTTTACTTTTTCCCCCTCAATTCAAATTTGAGGGTTCTACAAGTTCGTAAGACTGAAGGGAGTTTAAAGATGTCCAAAAGCAGATCTCCAAAGCAATTAAGGCACTTAAACTTTGTACATCATTCCTTCTCCACCGCTAGCCTACTTCAGATAAAACAAAACAATGCCCAAGTATACATATTTTGATGTTGGTAATTCCCAAGTGTGTTTTCTATCCACAGTCCAGCAACTAATTCACACAATTTTTCATGGCTTATTCCCTCCTCTGAACTTCAAATTTCCGGGGAGCAAAAAAGAAAAGGGTGGCTTTTGTTGTCATTCCTTACAGAGAAGCTGCATAGATGGAAGACTAGTTGCATATAAAATTGCAACAGAAACAGTAAATCAAACTGACCTGGAGTCACTTCAGTAGTGCAATATTCCTGCATGATGGTAATAGAGAACTCTGAGTTGCAGCTCAATAATTGTGATCAGGTTTTTTTTATATAGATATAGATATAGATATAGATATAGATATAGATATAGATATAGATATAGATATAAATATAAATATAAATATAAATAGTTTTTAAAAAACACACAAACCCTCCCAAAACAAACAAAATACCCTCAATAACCAAAACCAAAAAAGCCAACTCCTTCTCCCTCTGTCCCAAAGCATAAAGGAAAAGTTGTGGTAATGGAGAGAGAAAGAAAGCTCTGGAAACTTCCTTTATTCAGCTGTTTACTAAATAATTAACTAAAACACCGTTAAAAAAATATAAAAATCTCTACGCAAACTTGCCAGGGATATTACATTTTTCTCAAGATGCTGAAATGCCCAGTTAATCATGCAAATGGAATGGTTTATAATATAAGGCAATATCTACGTCTTGAAACAAACTTGTTTTATGACTATTCTAAACAGGACCAGTAACATCACTTCTCATTAAGTCATAATTTAAGTGGAGGTAATGCCACTGGTGGGTGGATCTGAGACCACTGTAAGAGTTGAGGGTGTACTATCCAGTCAGCTGCTGGTTTTGACCATGGGCTGCCTCACAAGGGGATTGCTGGAGCAGCAGAAGCCTCCCCAGCAGTCACTACAAGAGACATTCTGCTGCTGTGGCACCAAAGGGGCCTGGGAGATGCAGTGAGGCAGCAGTGAGTAGGAGGTGCTGGTGAGGATGGGTGTTTCTCTCTGGGTGTAGCAGGAGCAGAGTCTGTAGCTCCATGTTGTGCATTTAGCACTGGGACCAGTCTGGGATGTCCACACAGACAGGGCAGCCCTGACACCTTTCCATTCCCTTTCTGTGTCATCTTGTCCACACACACCAGTGTGCCCCGGGGCTGAATCAGCCGCACACTGTGACATTATTCAAGCATGCTACAAGTATCCAACTGCTCTACAAGTGTGGGAACAGCAGCTCTAATACATAAAACCCTGTGCTCCACTTATTGCAAGGCATGCAGTGAGGAAACAAGAGCAGAGGAGTGAAGAAGAGATGGGACAGCATAATGGCCAGAGGGTACTGAGAGCTCCATAAGGAACTATGTTCTCAGCTTGTCTCTGCCAGAGACCTCTGCTACTACCCGAGTCACTTAACCCCGACCCAAACTTAGCACACACCCTGAGTACCCATGCTGCAGATGGGTCAGGGTGCTGTCACAACTCACAGAGCACCATGGAGTGTGTTTGGGAAGCATTCCAAAAAATTAGGCCATAAACCTCTCACATGAGATGCCAAAACCTAATCAGTGTCTCCTAGAGGTTAGCATATCATGGGAACCATCACTTTACAAGCGTGCTGTGAAGTTTTATTTCTATTTGCATTTTATATCTGGGGGTACTGGGCTTGTCAGCTCTTCCTGAGTGTGACTGGAAGTAGATTCCCTTGTGGAGAAGGTAATAGTGTCTGGTGTGCTCATGACAGATAAAGGAAGGGCTGTCCATTTGAATGTTTGCTGTGTGTCGGGAGGTGAGCCACAGACTTAGGTAGCTGCAAATCAGAGCACACAGAAATCTCTCCCTGCTCTTGGCAGTGTGACCCTGTTCTCTGGTCCTTTTTCCCGAGGGAAAAAGGAATTGAAATGTTCAAGAGTTCTGTAATCTTTTACCTCTCCTCACAGTGGGTAGCAACACAGAGGTCCAGCAGGTCCCTTTCCTTCCTGGCAGAATCTGGCTAGGTGGGACAGGGTGCACTCCCATGTCTTCTGAAGGCTGAGAGCAGGCTTATGAATTCCAGGAAGAGCTGGAGAAGTGTTGAGGCCAGTGGGGGAGAAGGTGATGCTGGGAAGATAATGGGGATAAGGTTATTGAATAGCTGCTGATTAATGGAGCACATTGAACCCCGTGCACTGCATTAGGCAGGATCCTGTGGGGAAAAAATGTCATCTGATTGTGTTTACCAAAGATTTCATCATAATGCAACATGTATAAAAGAGCTGGAGGATGTACAGGAGCTTGAAAATGGTGTTTCTTAACCGTGAATACCCAGTCATTGTGGTCTTAATGGTCTTTTTAAAACAGTGTGTTTTTCTCTAGGCTTTGCAGGAATGCTAAATAGGCAGCTATTTGTAAATAGCTAGTTAAGAAGCTTTTCTTTTTAACCCTAAAAGGATGGGTTTTTTCCTAAAGGTGGCTATTTTCCCTAAGATGTATTTCTCTCTGGAGAAGAACTACTAGCTTAGGGCAGTAGTTCCTTTGATTTTAACACTCTTAAGTTATTCTCCCAAGGCCAGCATTGCAGACTCTTCACACACTTGTTACTCCAAATGTTCTCTTTTGTACATCTCCTTCCTGCATCTTAGTCAACCTTAACATTTTTTTACATACTCTTTAACAAGCTGATGGTAGAAAAGAAAAAGGCTTGAAAAAACACACTGGCTTAGAGTTACTAAAAAACAAATTAAAAAAAAAAAAAAAAAGAAAAGTTCACTATGGGCTTTAGCCAGTGACATATCTTGTATTTTGCACAAGTACTATCCTGATTAATTCTCTGTGGACATATTAATTGAAAGACTTAAAGAAAAGACACATATGGAATGTCGTTGTTTATTTGTTATCTCAACAACAAACAGTGCACAAAAATGCTAGAGTTGTGCTGATCTAGAACTCCTTAGAAAATGCCCATCAAATATTATAACAAAATAAACAGGAAGAATACATTTGGGAGGAGTTATTCATAGCCAAACTTTCCCAAACATTATGTAAGACATTTAGGCAAGATGAAGCATGTAGTAAACAACCCCTATGTCCTACTGTGTGTTATGTTAATGGTCATATATTGTCCAAGCTAGCATAAGTCTATAAATATATATTAATAGGCTTTTCATCACACAAAAATCAGATAGAATGACTTTGAAGACCCACAAGTTGGCAAGTCTTACAATTAAAGATTTCCTTTTTTTTTTTTTTCTGTAGTTAATAAAACTATATTCTTCATAGACATGCATTTTATTTGAACATAGGGACATTTTACACGTGTTTAAATATATTAGGATGGCTAGCTTTCACTTGAAACTCTTTAACTGAAGGGGGAAGAAAGAAGAGAAATGTTTATTGATTTTTTTTGTCACATAAATGCATGGGAAGTGAGACACAATTTTTAGACATCTCCATAAAAGACTTTCTTCCAAATGCCATTACCACATTCTGAGCATCAAGCAAATACCAAAAGTAGCACTTGGGTCTAGTGTACAGAGGCAGAGAATACTTACTAGAAATCTACATAATTACACAGCATGAAAATAATGAACCCCTTGAACTGATCAAGTGTGAAAATACTTATTTAATGGAAGCATTGTTTTAAATGTTAGCAATAAACCTGGAAGAAAAACTGTCCTCCTTATTTCAGTGTCTGAACTCTTACAAAAAGCTTTGCTTCTCTGTAAGTAAGCAGCAAAAATAATTCTGTCACCTTGGGCTCATTCAATAATCTAGCTCAGTGATCTAGAAATGAAATGCCATATACAACAGTTCATCCTGTCTCCTTAGTCTTTACAGTGTGTCTGGAAGTTAACATGCTGTGTTTAAGATTTGCTCTGTCATCATGTAAATTCCATAAATCGTAGCAGTTCGCGCCTCTCTCGCTTGTTAAATAAGTCAATGCTACCAAGTTCCAAATGTTTCCTTCTCTTATAAGCTCTTGAGTGTGTTCTCAGGGAATTTAATTATCATATCAACGAAGAGGAAAAAGTGCATATTAAATTATTAGATTTTTCCCCTGCGTATGCCACAAAAACATATGGGCAGCACCATCTGTGTACTTATGACTACAGATTTGAGTGCTTATTGGTTTTAATCTGGAGATCAGTGTCATTTGAACCCAGATCTGGCATCAGAGCTTGCATCCAAAATTCTGGCTTCAGACCATGTGTACTTTATGTTTACAGCTCTAGCTTGTCCTGCAACTCTGAAGGCCAGGAATGAGTCTATTCCCTTCTGCAGGCTTGCATCTGTAGCAAATGGAGATGTATGGTAAAATAATTCAGTGATTCAAAGCTACCTACTTTGGAGATCAATTTCTTAGCTGTTTTTGTGCCTATAGGGAAATCTTCAGTTAACTCTTCAATTTTTCCATCTTGCAAAACGATGATAATAATATCTAATAGGACAATTGCCAGAATCAATTGTGCAAATAACAAGGAATGAAAGCTGCACTTAGCTTGTAGACAGTAGCAACAAGTGTTCACTGTCTTTAAGGCCTCGGTCTAAGTTTCATGAAGTTCCTTTTAGAGTGTACAGTGTTCCTCCATCACTATTGTTATTGAAACTGCTGGAAGGAAAAGCTTTCCTTTTTTAAGCACTAGAATCAAGAAAATTCCTTCTGTTTCTCCCAGGAGATGATGAATGTGGGTGCTCCAGACTTTTTAACTCCAGGTGGTGCTGGGCTGCCATTTGCACGTACAACAATAGGTGTGTTGATTCTGGGACTTGTGCATGTGCATGACTTTGTACTTGTCTTCTTGGCTGGAGCATCTCTCATCATTGGTATTGCTTTTCCCTAGGGAGCTCTTGCTTTGAGCAGAAAAATATTCTTTTCATATCCCATGGTTGACTTTTCCATAGCTGTTAGCATTCTTTCCTGTTCACCTGTAGTTTGTAGTCCTTTGTCTTCCACTTCCCAGCTGTGATGCATTTTGACAAATTGCTTTCTTCTGGTTTTGACCTCACAAATGTCAGACACAGTGGTCAGTGGTCTTGTGCAGTGCTGGAAGCTGCTGCAGAAAGGTGAACAGGAGTGTGAGAATGTGAATACAATGGTTATTGAGTACAGGCCTCTTCCAGTCTCTGCTGAATATTGAGAGCATGCTTAGTGGAGGAAATTCAAAAATATCTGTACACTTCACTTGTGATGGAATTGTGTTTACCTTTTCCTCCTGTTTTGTGTAGAACACTAGTCTTCTCTGCTGAAGAGAATTTACCTTTAATCTTGGGGCAACTATGAGTCCCTATGCTGGAATTTACTGCTGAGATGCAGCAAACCTTTGAGAATGGCTACTGCATAACCTGAGTGTAGCGGGTTTGGTTTGCATAACCAGGCGGAAACACCAAATTTTAGTGTAGTGGTTTTATGGTTAATTTATGCACTGTTCCCTGATTTCTTTCCTGTGAGATAAACCATTAGGAGACAGCAAAGCAGGCACACAACTTATATGCTATGATAAAGTTTATTAACAGACCTAAGAGAAAAGAAAAAAAACCAATCAGAACACACAGCCAGAACTCCTCTTCTCCCTCCCCCTCCTTCTCCTCTCCCTCAATCCATTTGCAGTTCTCAAGAAAGGAAAAGAAAAGGGTTTCTTCCTGCTTTACGTGGTTCTCCAAACTGCCACCTCCTGCAGCAAAAACCATCTGCAGTGATGTAAAGTCTCTTTTTTCCATAAACCCTCTCGCGGTTCCTTCAACTTCAGAACATGGGCCAGCCCATGGGGGTATTATTCT
>VXAC01005357.1:142791-228469 GCA_013399225.1 Rhipidura dahli | reverse complement strand
TTTTATAGATAACATTGAGAGAAACGCGATTCGACCAGGCGACTGTCTGTCATGTCGGGGTCAACCCGTGACACTGAGGCTCTTAAATGCAGTGAATTAAAAAGCCTTCAGAGCCTTTTTAGGCCCATGTTTTATTCTATTCACAATTGTGACACAAATACTTATTTTTAATGTTTATTTCAGTTTTGAAAGAAAACAGAAACTGTGCAACACAAGGGTGTACCTTGTGTGGTGGGGAGGGGATAATCTATAACCACACAGGGAATTTTAATGCTTGTCTTTGATATTCTTGGATAAGATTTGGACAACAGTATCTACTTGGTATCTTTACAACTATATTCCATAATTTTTGAGGGGTTATGCCAAACAAAGACTGGAGAAATATATTTTTATTTGGTTTTATAAAAACAGAAAAAACACAACTGAAATCAGTCTGTTGTGGAGTGTGTCATTTAAGAGTTGCTATGCTCTGGGTAATACATAAAACTGAGGATCTTCTCAAGTCACTTTGTATTCTTTGGGACTCAGCAGAAAAGTAATGAAATCAGCTTCTCAGTCTTGGCTGAACTCCAGATCTGTTAATGACATATTACCTATTTAATTTTCCACGGCATCTTTGGTTATTAGGGAAGGCACAATTTTTCAGCACTTGCTACAAGCTGTAAAGTGGTAGGCATGTACTGCTGAACAATGTCTGCAATTCAAGCCACAGCTGATTGCATTTCAGAGTTTATCAAAATACTCCTGCTGGTTTGCAGATAAGTTAGTTTCCATTTAGTTTTGGGATCCTTTAGGATAAAAATATGCTGTGTGTGGTCCTCATCCAATGCCAAATTAAATGAAGGATGCAGATCCATTACAAGAAAAAAGAGAATTTTAAGGAATACTAAATGTGGTAGTATCTAAGAATATGTGTTGCTTCTTGCCAATGTGCAAGAAAACTCAGAAATCTTAAGATGCAATTGTTTGAAGGATCTATTTAAAAAGGAAAATTTAAATGCAAGTGTAGCAAGCATTAGTGATAGTGAATGATTATATCAGTTTGACAAGACATCCTTATACATATTAAGCAATATGTTTAATGAGAAAACAGGAATAGAAAGTCCTATGAGTGCCAAAATCATGTCACTGCTAGAACGTAAACTTTTGCATTTTCTGACTCCTGTTGATTTATGGTACTAGTCCAACAAGTAGCACATAAATTGAACAACTTTAATGTAAGTGCTTGTGCATGTGCTTAAATATTTAACTAATTTAAAGCCTAGTTTTTCATCTGTAAGGGTTGCTTTGAGTGGCTTTTGCATTTCATTTCCTAGACTTTAAAAAGTAATAACTGCTAAGGTGATGTAAAGCAGGTCTATTTATGTTGTAGGCTAGAGCACAAGTTATCTCCATAGTGTGTGTGGTAGCTGAGGCCAAGGTTTCCTTTGGCTTCAAGGAGCCACATCATTTACAGTGTTACATCCAAATCCCTGCTGTGTCCCACAGGAACACCTCAGAGATCCAATAAAGCTTTATAGCCTGTTACAGAGTAACAGACTCCCTTTCCAGACTCCTTTTCTTCCTACTTAGCTCTGGAACTGGTCTGGCACCCAGCTTGCCCAGCTTTAAAACCATGCTGGGCATGTCCCTGTTAACCCATCATTAACCCAAGAATCCTGCACTGGATGGAGGGAACAGTGTCAACTGACCCATAAACTCAAGGAGAATGAAACATAAAGGACAATGCATTGCTACATTACTGCATTAAGTCTTGACACCACTCCAGAGGTAAAAGTTACATTGTGTCCCTAAATAGGTAGAATTCAGCTCTGCAAATAGCTGAACATGTTTGTATATGCAAGACATTGCAATTTGGGCAGGAAATTGGATAGATCTTAGGTCTAGGTCTTATAGAAAGTTCCACATTCTCAGCATCTTCTGATGTCTGCGAGCATGAAATGTCTTATGCACTCTACAAGCTGGAATCTTTCAAGAAATTTCAGCCATCATCCATAAAATTGTCAGGACAAATTTTGTTTGTGCTTCCACTGTTAATTGGACGCCTCTTCAGTTCCTTGTCTTTCACTCTAACCACACAGACACAGTCTTTTCATTATTTTTTTTTTCCACTTTTTAGTCTTTTTCCTTCTCATTCAGTACCCTGCAAGGGAGCCATAGATCCCTTAAAAGCTCATAACCCCACTTCAGTCATTCCAGTCACTTTCTAGAGGTTTTTTTCTGACCTAAGTGGGATTCTCATGCTCATGAACTCTTGCACACTGTCCAGAATGTGTTTTCTCTGAGTAATGGTTTTTTAGTGGAAATTACAGAACAGAGGGATTTGACACACTCTGACACTGATATCTAAATTACTGAGAACAAATGAATTCCAACCCTAGAAACAAGCACTTGCATACTTACTGTCTTTTTTTTGAACTAGATAAAAAGACAGATTTCAGTATATTTGTGGTATGCAAGGGTTTTGATTTATTCACACAGCTGATTTTGGCTGTCTTTCAAAAAATATACTGTGCTGCATCCAAAAATCCTACACTAAAAGAATTTTGAGGTTGTAAAGTCAAATACGTTGAAATTGGGAAATGCCAGAATTAAGTTTGCTTCTGTGACCTTAATTTACCACCTTTGCCTGTTTGTTATACTAAAATGTAAAATTATGTAATTATAGATTGTGGCTTTTTTTCCCCCTAAGACCTCAGCTTTGTTCAATGAATGTTTTATTTAATATTGCCTCCACATCTCCACCTTCTTGATCCTTTTATTGAATTCAAAATTATTAATTCGTTGAGGAACTTGTTCTGCAAACATTCATGAATTTAGCTCCTAGCTGAGGCTGACTGCTATTAATATCCCTTTTTATAGCCCTGGGAAGCCAAAGCCAAGCATCTGCTAAGTTTGGGCAGTCAATTGAAGGCATGAATCTTCAGGTCATTTAGCATACAGGATGCTTCTTACATTCAAACCCTTCTTCAAAGGTTTCACTTACAGAATTGATGTAAAAGCATTCCCAGGTACCTCAAATAACCATGACTGCTTACTAGGAGGCAACCTGTGACAAATTTGTTTTCACTGATTTGCTACCATTGAGCACAGGTGTTGGAGGGTTTACCAGGTGGTTTAAGTGGCCTATCTACTAAATAATCCCTTGTTTTAAGCATCTTCCAGCAACCTTGGCTTCAGCTTCTAGAGCAGTTGACAGGTATCCAGGACTTGTACAGAGAGCAGTCCCTTGATACCTGAGCCTTATTCATTTATTCATTTTCAGATGGCCATCACGTTGAGTGGATAGGGGGGACGTGATTTAGCCAGAGACTGACATTCTGTTATCCCAAAACTTTTCAGGGGAAAGGAAGAAGAGCTGCAGTTAAACATACATAAAACCCTCTGAAAAAGAGAGCTTACTGTTTTAAGGAACTTCTGCAGACACGACATAGAAAATTTCAGAGATTTGGCTTTTCCTTCTCTGCTACAGAGATGACAAGGAAGACAGCTAACACATGTAGACATAAAATCCACTGGTCTTAAGCCATTGTCCAAAACCCTGGAGACAGTAACTTGTCTAAAAGGAAAAGGCGATCAGCTTGGATAAAAGAAAAATAATGAGTCTTTTGGTTGTGGGAAAATGGCACACTATTTTTATCTCTAAATGTAAGTATAAAGTTCAGCCTCAATATTTAAAACATGAAAAGTTGTAACCAATTGTAGCAGAGACTAATGCTAGGAAAGTGTCAAATATCATTAATAAGGTTACTAGCTCCATACAGAGCATTGTGCTGTTCTTTTTAAACACATACTAGAAAAAGGCTGAAATGTCACTTTGTGCTTTCATAAGGTGTGTAGCTGGGCATACTGTGTAGAATAATACTTGTTTCTGCAAAGCAGCATGTAGCTTTGTAAAATTTTGAAGGAGATTTCAAATAATGATTTTCTTCCTGCAGAGATGCTGAAGGTTTCTTTTTGAAGTTGAGTATCACTATTATAAAATAAAAGGTGACATAGCAACCTTTTGCTGCATATGATGTTTTTGCCTGTATCTTAAAAGACATGTCATTAATTTATGTGGAATAACATGCTAAGACTCTCACCTTTCACTGATTTTCTCAGTTCTTCTACTTAAAGAGAAGGGGGGATTTTAGTGGCTTCCAAGCGGATGCTGCTGATCCCAGATGGATTTCAGATTGTCTTGATGGGGTTCACATACAATTCAGCTGTAATGGTTAATATTTGGAATAAGGAGTCCCAACCAAATGGAGCTCTCAAGTAGAGGTGGTAAAAAGTCAGGGGGTGACTGAGATTAATGTGTGTAATTGCTTGTGCTCAGAGTGGTAGTATTCACAACTGCTGCTGCTTTGCAGATTGACAGATGGCACTGAGATCCTGGGCACGAACATTTTTGATCAGACCCTACTGATGTAAAATTCAGTATATCAAATGTGGAAATCTTGAGTCTCTAATACAAGTGCTTGCTTTTTCACTGAAGCAAACATTTATTTCAGTTCCACTTAGTGAACAGTATATTACAGAATGCATGTTTTAGCTGAAGCAGAGATGAGATTGCAGGAGATTGGTGATTGTTGAGACACCTGAGGGTGGGGGGGTGGAAGAAGGAGGTGTTAAATATTTTTATTACAAAGTAAATATTTTCTCACCATTCTACATGGTATATTCATGATCCTCAATACCTATTGAACATTTGAGACATTGAGGGGTTTTTTAAGTCTTGAAGTATTCTCTCTTTCATAGTGTTGCCTGTGTGACAGTGTAATGAGATGGTACAAACAAAAGTGGGGTATGAAGGTGTTAAATCCAGTGGAGCTGTCATCTATGTTTCACTTTGTTGTAGACAGTATCACAACACAGATGCATGTTGGAGCCTCCTTTGAGGTGCTGTTCCAGACATTTGGAAAGTGCAGCAAGAGATGGATGGTTAGTAATGTTTTGCAAATAGCTGACATAATTGCTTTGTCTTATTGCCATGTCCTGCTAAATGAAGTTCATCAAGGTTTTGAATTGGGTCCTGAAAATTACAAATTCCTTGCATAACATTATAATAACTTTAAGGGTGTAGATGAATCAGAAATGAAATGGCAATCACTCTACTTTACACAAGCATTCTAATTCCTGCATATGTTTACTGTTGCCATTATTTTTGCCCAATAATTCCTACAAATTTATACCTTATAAATAGTTCATTCCAGAATTACAGGTCTTTGAGCTGATGCTGTGAAAGGAAATTCTTGGGTCTGGATGCCTTGTTTGTTGAGCAGCTGATGTATTTTGTAGACTCCATAACTATGTGATACCATAAACAATGCAGTGTAACAAAATCCCTTTAAAAGAAGGGCTAATGAAACAAACTCCTGCAGAATTACTTGGTTGGCAGAGGCAAAAAACCCACTCCACCTTCTCAAATGCTTGTGAATTTTTTGTTAAAAAGAGAGAATGAGCACATAGAAAGCCAGATATGGCTATTTTTCCTCCTTTAATCCATACTTGTTCATATCCAAAACTGCTAGTCTGTGTTATCAACACTTGGAAAGACAATGTTTCCACTTTAAATGAAAAAGATCCATTTACGGTACAGGAATATAGTTTACAGAAACAGCCACACATTTGAGTTCCATAATTTCTGCAAGGAGTGATGGAGGTAGGAAGCCTTACATTAGTTTTGTATTTTTTCACAGTTGCAAGAAGCAATTTTCTGTCAGTCTGAATGAGCCATCCTTAATTTTAAGATAATTTGGAGTCCAAAAAGAAGTTTGGCTTCTTTCACATTTTGAGTCACAGATTGTCTGAAAATAATGATTTGCTAAAGAAATGCTGACAGGTCCTTACCTTATCTGGTATTTGAAATATTTATGGAAATGGTTTAGCTTTTATATCTATGCCCATTTCAATCTGTACAGCAACAAGGAAAAGTTTTGCTGCAATCTTAAAAATCAACTGGTTTGACTATTTTAAAGATGTTTTGCAAAACATGAAAAGACCTGTTTTGGACTCCAAAATGTGAGGAGTTTGCATAATACAAAGATGCTTCCATTTTTTCCTAGGTCATAAATTTTTCTGATGTTGTAGCAATAGTCAGTTACAAAAGTCCAAGCAAAACATTTTATATCCAAGATTTAGGCCTAGTTGAGTTTTCATGGCAAACCTTCAAAGGCAGTACAAATGATAAGTTTAGCGATAGGCATATAAAATTACTATTGATAACAACTTATGGAAAATACCAATAAATAATATATTCTGGGAATCCAAATATAGTTGCACTATAGATGAACAAAAAATAATTTTCATGAATTGAAGGATAAATATTTTTTTACAACCAGAAATTTAGCTCTTGACAAGTTATATTTATCAGCCAGATACAGATTTTAAAATTCTCCTCAACTTCCACGACATTAAGATTTAGCATCTTCAAATAACAGAGAAAAGAAGCACACATCTGTATCCCATGCCTAGGGTGTACTGGAGGCCATGAGCGTGGTTGTCTTTGTGATAATTTAAATGTTGACTTGCATTTCCTGAAGGCCATGGGGTACCTTATAATGTGTGTACTGTGTGTACAAAAATCACAATATGATCACACTTTAAACTGGCCCGTCACTAAGAAGGGCCTTTTACTCATTTTAAGGACAGTGAATTCACAGCTTCAATGGCTGAGTCATTGCTTTGCTATGAGGAAAGTCTGAAAGAGTTGGGGTTTTTTGGCCTGGAGAAGAGAATTAGGGGTGACCTAATAAGTCTTGCAGTACTTTGAGGGGCCCACAAGGGAGCTGGAGAGGGACTTTTCACAGGGGTGTGGAGTGAAAGAACAATAGGAATGGTTTTAAACTAAGAGAGTAGGCTTAGATTAGATGTGAAGAAGAAATCTTTTTCTCAGAGAGTGATGAGGCACTGGATGGTCTTTGAGAAATGTGCTCCAATGGAAGAATTCCCTGCCCATGTGATGGGTCTAGAAACTAACTGACCTTTTAGGTCTCTTCCAACCCAAACCATTCTAGGATTCTATAATGTTCAAACTGTATTAATTTTATGGTTTCTAATGCATGTTTTCTGCCTTTTAAGTAAATTACATTATTAATTCTTGGAAAAATAATGATTTTAAAATATTAAGATATCTTTAGATAAAAAAAATATGAGGGCAATGTAAGCTGTTATTTAATTTTATTACATAGGTAACCTTAGCAACATTTCACAAGCACAGTTGTTTTAGAACAGGACTCACAAAGAGAAGCTGGGAACTTAAACTACATTTCAATACTTTAGTGAATCCCTACTATTTAAAGAAAGAGGGCAACAGTTAAAACTGGCAAAAATTTTTTGTGTTGTTCTCCAATAATTTCCACTATCTCTATTGAATAAAGTCCTCAAAAGCCCCTTTGTGGGACTTGGCAAGAATTGCAAAGTCTTGCACCTTGTCCTGCATCAAACAGCCAGTACAGGCTGGTTGATGGCTGGTAAGCAGCTTTGCAGCAGAAGGCCCTGGGATCCTTTGGACAAAAAATTTGCCATTAAGCCAGCATTGTGCCTTCATGGCAAAGGCAGCCAACAGCAGCCTGAGATGCATTAGGAAGAGCACCACTGGCAGTTCAAGGGAGGTGAGGTGATCCTTGTCCTTTTTCAGCATTTGCGACATCACATCTGGAGTGGTCTGTCCAGTCAGGACACCCCAGAACAAGAAAGAAATCAGCATACTGGAACTAGTCCTTGAAGGGCCACGGAGACATTCACGGGACTGGAGCATCTGCTGTGTCAGGACAGTCTGAGAGAGCTGGCACTGTTTAGCTGTGACAAGAGTAGGCTTGATATGTGTAAATATCAGATGAGAGCTTGTGAGGAAGGCAGATAGAGATTCTTCTCAGTGGTGGCCAGTGAAAGGACAAAAAGCAGTAGGCACAATTAATAGACAATAAATCCCATTTAAACATTAACTGTTTTTACTCTCTGAATGACAAAACACTGGAAAAGGTTGCCCAGAGAATTTTTGCAGCCTCCATTCTTGGAGATATTCCAGCTGGACACAGTCCTGAGCAGCTGGCTCTAGGTCACCCTGCTTGAGCAGGGGGTTGGACTCGATGAACTGCAGAGATCCATCCAAACTCATCTGTTCTGTGACTCTGTGAATCGTCTAGGATAGCATAGAAATCTTTTGACTTTGTTTAGCCCTTAATGTCCAGTATGAGCTTCTGAGGGCACTGTGGACACAACAGTCAGCCACATACATGTAACACAGATCACTGCCTCCTTTACAAGGGACATTTCTCTGCAACTTCAGTGTCTCAAGTGAATTTGTCCCATCTGTGTCCTTTGGACATGTAAGCTTGATTTCAAGACTTGGGTTTCAGAACAAATTTTCCTCTTTTGTTTCAATTATCCCTGGCCAGAGCTGATACTTCAACATTTTCCTGGAAAGCTTTTCCCAAGCCTTTTATTCAGTAACTACAGAAATGTATTGTCAGATTACCTTTTTATTTATTATTCCTAGACTTATATAAACCACTGCTCATTATCATTTTTATTGAAAAATGCCTTAGTTTTTCCCTATCATTTTTCTCAGATTCACCTCTATTTATTTGTCCAATTTCCTGACATCTGACCTTATGACCTCTTGGAAAAATTCATTTATATTTTAATCTATTTTTGTCCACTGATTTAAGATTTATAGCCTAAACTTAATTCACCCTGGTAGTGTGCTGGGATTTTGCTTGCCTCTTTTGTCCATGGCCTCTGGGCTTAGAAAATGTTCAAGTTCTCAATGTTAAACCTAACAAACTTTAAGAGAGGGAAAATGGCTACCTTTTTTTTCTCCTGAAAGGTGAGTTGAGTTGCTGTCCTAACCTCCGTTTCAATGCTTCATCCAAATAGCTCAGAAAAAAAGAGGATTTGGAATTTCTTTGGCTTACTGACTAACTCTCTTATCTGTTGCAATCTGTAAGATAAATATGAATCTCTGGAAGGTGGATGCAGGAAAGATTTCATCACTGTCTATATTTCCTCCATTGCTAGCTAAATGATTAAATAACTCACAGATAGACTAATGACAGCACATTTTTTATATCTAAAATTAAACTTTGGGCTGAGAAAAATGAGATAACCCTTTCAAAACAGGCATTGTGAACAAATAATGAAAATCTTTTTCTAATAACATACTACTGGCAAATTGATCGTGCCATACATACAGTATCAGCAAAACAAGCCCTTGGTGTTGTTCTGGTTTATTTTTTTCTGAAGATTAATGTGATTATTGTTGGTTTTTTCCTGTTTGATTCAGGTGTGAACATACACTGGGATGATTAATTAGGTGTCAATGGAACTATACTATTTATTTATTCTAGTGCAAAGATTTGTGGCTGAAACTCAGCAAGGTTTTTGAATAGGTGCCTAACTTTCCAACTTATGAACAACTGTTCCATCAAAGGCAATAGCAGTATTTGTTGGCTCAAAGGTTATGTGTGAGTAGAACTGTGTGGTGAATCGAGCCTTTTGCAGCTACCTGGAATTATTAACCACTTAGAACAGGTGCTTTGTGTTGCATGGGAAGTAATACCCATAACACCTCTCAACAGCACCAGCATTCGTGTGTGTCACTTGCTGTGCACTTGGAGTTCAGCTGTCAGTGACAAGCTATGTGCTCCCTGTGCTCTTTGTCCTCTCACTGTAACTCCATGCAGGTTCAGGTGGAAGGAGAAAGCAGGTTTCACATGTTTACCAGGACAGAAAACTCCCATTCGTTTGGGTTTGTATCTGAAACTTGGTACAATGGTAGTCAGCATAGCTTCCTGAGAGACTGATGTTAAGAGGCTCCTTCTTCCCAGTGCTAATTGCTATCCTTCCTTGGAGCAGAGGAGAGAGAACCACAGCAGGTTCATTGGTCACAACTGAAGTCAAAGCTCTGGAGGGAAGAAGGCATGTCAGGGATGGGAAACAGTGGTGGATCTGCTGAAGCTGATCAGAAGTCATTACATAAGAGGACTGAGA
Organism: Rhipidura dahli; assembly: GCA_013399225.1. Classification (NCBI taxonomy): domain Eukaryota; kingdom Metazoa; phylum Chordata; class Aves; order Passeriformes; family Rhipiduridae; genus Rhipidura; species Rhipidura dahli. The sequence continues at coordinate 218,491 of VXAC01005357.1, read as the reverse complement.
TATAATTACTATTATATGTAAATATTTAAATATTAGATTAGCAGAATTTAGCAGAAAAAGACAACATTTTTAGCAGTGTTAAAATGGCCTCTTCAATTTATGCAGGAAAGAAACAGAATACAGTACCTGCTTGGAGACGTAGACTGTCAGTGAGAAAATGAAGAGGAAATTGCAGGGTTGTTGAGTTTTGTATTGGCCTATTGAGGAAAATTAATATGTGAAAGAGTCATATCTAGTGCTGCTATGATAGGGATTCTTACCTGAGGGAAGGTCGATATTTCTTAGCTGTTGTGAATAGACTTTGAATTCACCTTTATCTGCCCCCTCCTATAACTGCTTCCAGCAATCTCTGCCATGAGTTTTAAAAGTGGTAGAACTGTTCTTAAGAAGTAATCAAGTGATGAATGGCTTCAATTTCATCCTTCTCTTTGTAAGCAAATTGGAAGGCTCCTAAATGGGCATTTTTCAAGTTTACTATATTGATGTACTCCTATGTGGCATTTGCAGAGCCTGCTGAGCATGTTGTCATGACATGACAGTGCAGTCTCACAGGGTTAAAGTGTCATGATGGCATGGAATATAATTAGGAGAAGACTTTCCTATTTTGATGATCTGTAGTTGAGGGGCTTCTAAATTAAACTGTGTCTAATTTCCTGTGTTCTTTCCAGCTGTAGATCTGGGAATGGCATTTGCATTTACCCCTGCAATTTGAACTGATAGAATGATTCAAAAGGGATTTGTGAGTAAGTGTGTTGAGCTGATGTGCTCATTAGTGTGGTTATGTGGTATCAGGAAGCCTGGGAAGTGCAGCAGCAAATGAAAACATGGCATGCAGCAATGTCACTTCTCCTTCAGCATTTACACCCTGTCTCTGATAAAGGTCAGCCCAATTTAGCCTGTTACCCACACTGCTACAGCGCATATGTAATGGAGAAAAATGACACAAAATGACCATTTTCTTCTCTTGTATTGTATGAAACTATGTTTAACAGACAATTCCAAGTACTTAAGACTGTATTCAAACATCTCCCACCAAAACCCCCAAACTGATTCTTTTGACATCCCTTCTTGAGTCCCCTCCCCTACTCCAGTAGACTCACGCCTGATTAATTTGTGATGCCGAACTTTGCTTAAATGTTGGGTGTGGGAGAGAGTTAAAGGCTAAAGAGTGAAACTTACAGCAGTTGTGCTAACTTCCAGCTGAGGAGTAAACTAAACTGTTTGGTTTAGGGATTTTACTCCACCTGGTTTGAGTTCTTCAACAATGCATTTAAACACCCTGATAAACAAACATGTGTGAAGGAGTGTGTCATATTGAGGCAATTCTGCAATCTTCTCTTTGAATGCTTTCAAAACAACGTCTGGAGTATTTGAGACCTCTCCTCCTCCCTTACCTGCTAACTTGTGTCTTATAATTTTTCAGCAATTCTCAGTACAGACTGTTGCCCATCTAAACATCCTGGCTGATAGAACTACAAGATAATATTACAGGCTCCTCTGGCTCAGTGTGTTGATAAAAGTAAGTGCATGTTGCATCAGTGTACCAGGAGCTAGCAAACAGCAGTCACTGCTGTCCCCACTGCATTCTTCACCAGTTCATATAACGAAGGTTGAAGATGTTCACAGAGATAAGCATCTTCCAGTGGAGCCAATGCTCCCTCTCAAGAGGTAAAGTCTGAACTCTAGGGCTGTTTTCATGACTAGTTTTTAAACTCATTCTTTAGTACATTCTTTAATAGTACTGATTCTTTTCATGTAATGATTATTTTCTCCTGGGTTTTTTTTCCCCATTAAAAACCCACAGTTATTACCAGTATCTTATAATACTTTGGAATCACTTTTGGAAAACTGAAGGCAAAATCAGTTCTGCTTTCAATATGATGTTTTAGATTATTTTTTTCCATTGACTTCATTTTCTGGACAAAGTTAAAAGACAATAATGTTGATTTTTTTTTTTTATTTAGTTGAAAGAACAATGATTGTCTTTACTAAAATAAGACACAGAATGCAGAATATTCTCTAGTATCTTTCATCACAGCATACCCATACTCTACAAACAATTAGTCTTGTGGAACCCCTTTGGGAGACCTAAAAGCAGATGTCAGAAGTTCTGAGCTATGTTCCTGGTTTGGTAGTGTTTCTTGTGGTTACACTGCATAATGTGTTTACTTTCTAACCTATCGGGCCAATTTGTGAAACAGATACAATGCAGTGAAAACAACATTAATATATATTGTCAGTTAAGGTGCCATTGCCACACAAAGTCGGGCAGTTTCACTGAACTAAATGAAACTACAAAGATTTATATCACATCAAAGCTAGGTCTCTGAAAATATTGGTACTTAGTGGACTGCATAATTCTACATATAGAAAACTTGCAGAAACAACAGTGTTTTGGACTGTGCAGGACAAAGAGTAATGTTTCCTACCATTGGTTGATTCCTCTGCAATTCATGCAATGTGACAACACTTCCACTTACAAGTATTTGGTGTCAGTTCTGTAGTAAACCATGTCCTCGTGTGTTGAAGGAGGCTTTCTCCATATATTGTCAAACACATTAAACTTAAAGAAAAAGTGAAAAGAAAATCCATCTGCTTATTACCACATTGTCTAATTGTTTCCATGCGTTTTCTTTTATGCCAGAAAGTATTTGACAAGATTTAAGCTTCCCCACTCCCATCAACTTTGTGGCTGATTACCCATTCTCTTTTTCCAGGTATTATCTAGCAGTTGGCATTATAATGGCTTATAAAAACTCACTGTGTTTGATCACCTACCACATACAGAACATGCAGTTTCTGCATAAATAGAAACTGAAAGTTTGCATTGGTAAACCAACTAATTAACTCTACAGTTTCAGTATTCCCTGTGTAAAATGCTATGAAAATTCTGAGTTTATTTAAAGGTTAATATGTAGTGAAGTTTTCTGAAGCAAAGACCAGGGGAAACTTTTCAGGACCTGACTTGAAACACATCAGTCCGAGAGGTTCAGAGCATATATTTCAGCCAAACAAAAAAATTATAAAAAAAACCAAACAAAAATCCAACCACAACAAAAAAGATAAATGGACACAAGAAATCAGGCTCACAGATGAGTGACTGTGGTAGAGGTGTGCTGCTAAATGGAAAAGACAGCTTTGCAAATCTCGTGTAGACAGCTGTTGGTTAGAGGAATGCATCCCTGTGGAGTATGTAAAAACAAAAATTATCTGAATCAGCAGGTAAAAAGTCGTATGCAGATTGTGTAAGAAGTTCAGTGGGGAAACTTATTTTCCTCCTGGAAATTTTCCAATATTTTTAAGCATTAGTAATCAACCAAGGATTTTCTATTAGCTCCAAGATAAAATCTTGCCAAGATAAAATCCTGCTGGTGAACGTCTCACCTTTCCCCAATTTTCAGCATGGGAGGGACAGTTCCTAAATCCCATTAAGCCTGCTCTACCCCCAAAGATCTGTTATTTTATAGTTTGAAAATAGATTGTTTGAAAATTTCTGGAGAGTAAAAATGGCTTTGGGAAATAAAGATGTTTAATTTTGAAACTCTACATCAGGAAAATACTGTTTCTGCTGTAACCTATAACAACTCTCTGGAAGTCACTAACAGGTATTCCATAAGGTTTAAATTTATTTACCAAGTTGATAAAGAGCAGGCCTCTGAAATATGGGATGATGAAATACTCAGCGCTGTGGGCTGCCTGCTCTCTGATCTTGGTGCTTGTCTAACTCAGCCTTTGTTGGTCTAACTAATGAATTTCAGTTTAATTTTCTAGAAGCAGAAAAGTCTGGGTTCATGGCTTTCAATCCTATTCTCCAAAAATCTATATGTGTGCTTATGCTGAGGAGAGATAAATTTCACAATTAAGAGGGAGAGATGTTTCCAAAGTACAACTAATGCTTAGGAAAGAGGAAGATAACAATACAGGAAAAAAGTTTCATCATAAACATCTCAAATATATTATCCCTGTCTTTTTCTGGTGAAAAATTTCTCATGCTGGAAAAAAAAAGCATTAAAAAAGTAATTCTTATGGCATTTTTTCTGAATGTTTTGACCTACTTAGCCCAAAGCTCAGTGATTTTGATAGAAACAGCTTACTGGGGAAAGAAAACCAGATTTTATATTCAATTCAGCTCTCTTCATAGGCAATTTTTTCTTAAATTGCAGCTCCTAGATACAGACAGTTCATGAGCCTCTCTAGATTACAAAGTTCTGTATTTCACTGCTTTGTTTCATACATAAGCATCCGAGGTCAGTGGTGGCCATATGATGTAGGAAGACCCTGTCTGGTGACAGGAGGTGGAATCACTGGGGCTGGAGGCAGCAGTCTGTAATTTTATTCCTATTTATAGAATTAATTTTATTCCCATTTAGCTGTTATGGTGTGGTGTTTTGAATTTTGTATGAGAATAAAGCTGGTAACACACTGATACTCCTAGTTGCTGTTAAGTACTGTTTACACCAAGTCAGGGACTTCTGAACTTCTCATGCCCCACCAGTGAGCAGGCTGGAGGGGCACGAGGATCTGAGAGGGGACACAGCCAGCACAGGTGACACCAACTGGCCAAAGGGAGATTCTCTATCATTTGGTGGTTAATTTACTCAGTTAATTAACTGGGTTGAAATCTGTCCAGGGGCTGCTGCTTGGGAACAGGCTGGGCGTTGGTCGGAAAGTGGGAAGGAATTGCACTCGGCATCACCTGTTCTGTATATTCTAATTCTTTGGTCATTGCTGTTATCTCAATCATTTCCATCATTTTCTGTGTCATCAAACTGGGTGAGTGGCTGTCAGGTGCTTTTTTACTGTTTGGGGTGGAACCATGTCAGGACCTGGAAAATGATGAATTACAATTCAACTGTGTGGGAAAGGATAGGGGGGAGAGAGAGTTCTTTACCACAACAAATGAGGCTTCATGCCTGTTTTTACAGGTATATGAAATTATGCAAAGAAAATCTTGGGCAATAGAATTCACTTACCCACACTTCTAAGTCAACTATCATTAACCCAAGGCACGTTTAAGGAATTAATATGGGGAAAGAATATTCCCAAAAGGTTATTTTGATGTAAGCATCTTGTTTGCAGGGTAGATTGGGTACTGGCATCTGACCTCAGTGCCATGAAATAGTCCAAGGCCCATTTAATTTATATGGTAGTGTAGAAGCAGTCTGTTTCCAGATAGACACCCACCATTCAGCAGCTACTGTAGATGATCCCAGCTCAGGTCAGCCATGCCTAGACCTGCTGAGATTTGTGTCACAATCATGTCATGAGGCACACCAATACCTGTCACCTTCATACCTTGGCTTAGCAGCTCCCCTTGCACCTTTACACTTTTTCAGTGCAGCCAAAGACCTCACCACTATTGTATGGTAACTATAGTGCACTCTTTAACCTCCCTGAATCTTTCAAGTCTAGCTTGCAAAGCCTGGAGAAATGGGTTGTGGGCTGATGGCTTTCAGGCAGCATTGCATATAGATAGTCACTTAAAAGGCTTAGCAATGTGATCAAATTTGTTCAAGAGGATTGAGCTGGCATAGATATAAACACCATTTACTCTTAAAGAAGTTGGCTCCTCTGGATGAAGTTCTTAAGGTTATGGTGACTTATCATCCCTTCAATATAGAGGTCAAGCATGATTACTTTTTGCATCCATGCATTTATTTGCAGTGTAGGGCATGATCTGTCAAATGGCTTTTCATACTTCTTTCCAGCCAAGAAAGCAAGAATAAAATCAAAGCTGCTAACACATCTCAGTAAGCCATTAATAAGGCTAATTATATAATTGCAAATCTGAGTTCTTTTCAATCCTATTTGGATATGTGTATTGCTGATCAAGTCTCGCAGACACAAGCAAGGTCAGCATGAGTTTCCTTTCAGATGTACAAATAAGATAAGCCTGTGAGACAAAGTGGAAAGACGAGTTAGGAAGGAAGTCCATTAATAGCCAGATTTTATCCGGACATCAATGAGGTTTATAATGTAGATTCACTATTCTGTTACTGAGGTCTGAAATTAACTTCCTAGGCTCAGTAAAGTAAACCATATTTAGCAGCAACTGTTGAAATGTGCTTGTGCCTGGGAAGTGAGCAATATTCTTTGTGAACACAGTTTGCTTGCAGTACTCTGTGTTGCAGGGTGATTCTTGTAGTGCACTTGAAGGACTAAATCTGGTTCCTAGATTACTTCTGTAAAAAAAAAAAAAAGTAATAAAAGCCCTCTAATTCACTGTTTTGCTAGAAGGTATTATCTGAGAGTAGCTTATAGGAATTTTTTTTTCTTTTAGGTTAATGCTAAATTAACTGTTCCTTTTTCATAGTAAGAAAAAGAAAAATCCAGTACTGCTACTGTGCATCCTATTTCCGTTTGTGGGGCACTCAGCTGTATCTTTTGCTGTTTTGCTGTCAAAATTAGATTATTTTCTCTGGTTTTAATATTAGTACGTGCTACAATTTTCTTGTGTGTATTCTGCTAAAAAAATAAATTATTTCTTACAATATTATTTATTAATGCTGTGTAATGGGTTTGTGTGGCAATGTTTTGGTAGTGGGGCATACAGGGGAGAAGCTGCCCCCAGAAGTGTCCCCCACGTCTGATAGAGCCAATGCCAGCTGGCTCCAAGACTGCCCCACCACTGGCCAAGGCTGAGCCCATCAGCAAGTGTGGTAACACCTTCAGGATAATGTATTTTAGAAGCAAAGGGGAAGGAAAAGAAAACTTGAGCAAGAGAAGATGTGATAGAAGCAGCTCAGCAGACACCCAGGGCAAAGCAGAGGGAAGGAGAGGAGGTACTGCAGTGGCTGGAGCAGAGATTACCCTGCAGCCCATGGTACAGAGCACAGAGAGACAGCTGTGCCCCTACAGCCCCTGAAGGAGCCCATGCTGGAAGCAGCTGGATGCACGAATGAGGCTGTGACCCCATGTGAAACCCATCCTGGGGCAGGATTTTCACAGGACCTGTGGCCCCACAGAGAGAGAAACCCACACTGGAGCAGCTTTTTGCAGGATCTGTGGACCCATGGAGAGAGGAGCCCCCACTGGAGCAGGTTTGCTGGCAGGACTTGTTACCCCGTGGGGGATTCACACTGGAACAGTGTTCCTGGAGGACTGCACACCATGGAAGGGACCCACAGTGGAGCAGTTTGTGAAGAACTGCAACCTGCTGGAAGAACCACTGTTGGAGAAGTTCATGGAGAACTGTCTCCTGTGGATGAGGCCCCACGCTGGATGCAGGGAAAGAGGTGAGGAGTCCTCCTGCTGAGGATGAAAGATTAGCAGAGATAACATGATGAACTGACCACAGTCCCCATTTCCTGTCCCCCTGTGCCACTGTGGGGGAGGAGAAAAAAAAACAGCAGAAGTGAAGATAAGCTTAGGAAGAAAGGAGAGGTGTAGGCAAGGTATTTTAAGATTTGGTTTGATTTTTCATTATTCTGCTTAGATTTGATTGGTATTAAGTGAATTTCCCCAAGTTGAGTCTATTTTGTCTGTATTTTGCTGAGTGATCTCTCCATGTCCTTACCTCAACCCACAAGCCTTTCTTTATATTTTCTCCCCCCTGCCCAGCTGATGAGAGGAGTGAATAGAGCAGGTTTGGTGGGTATCTGGTGTCCAGCCAAGGTCAACCCACCACATGGTGACGTGCTTCTAAAGGTCACACTCAACAAGTGGAGCACTGTGCCTACTGCTACTGAACTGCCTTTTAAGCTAGTGGATAATTATGTTAAGAATGAGATTCCTACAACGGGAAACATATGGCTTGCTTATGCTTGAGGATTCAGAGAAATCATCATCTGAGTCTGGGTATGTTTGGTGAAGGAACTTTCTCATCCTCTCTAACTTTCTCTGTGATAGCAGTGGAAATATTTGAGTTGCTGAATCATAAAGGTGGCAGGACTGCGAGTCATGCATGTATTTCTTTACTGGCATGTTGCACCTTCAGTTGCAATAGCTGTAGAGGAGTAAGGTAGTTCTTGTTTGGTCTTGTGCCTTGTTTTGGGAGTAGAGTGCATTTGGGAATGAGTTCTTTGGAATGAAGCCCAATGCCATAGCACTCACTGCAGACAGAGTTGTCTGCACAGAGACACATCTGATACAGCTATTGGAATGGGACTGAATGTTTCTTAAATTAGACTAAAATGATCATAACAGCTTCCATTGTCAAAGGCAGCTGTTCTGTCTGTGCTCCAAAAAGAAAAAAAAAAATTAGAGTGGAAGTAAGCATGGCTGTCAGTATGGAATATTAAGACTCTGTTTTCAGAGTTGCAGTGTCTTTAGTAGTATGGTAGCAATTTCTGAGGTACTTGTCTTGTAAGATAATTAACTGCAAACTACATTGAGAATCAAATCAAGAGTGAAGCCTAAAATATGAGCAAATCTGAATCTTAAACCTTAAAGTTATCAAGGTCTGACTTATAAATTTGTATGGGGACATCAGTCTGCTGGTCAGGGTTGCAACAGACAACACCACCCCACCACCTCAGATCAGCAAAAGGCAATTGAATGGCTTTTGTTGAATTGAAAACCTTTTGCTCAAGGTTTTTATTTTCAAATACAGTGCATTGTAGTAACTCTGATGAACAGAAAGACGGAGACAAAAGTGGTAAAAACTGCAGAAAAAGAATAACCATCATATGCTCTAGGATGTTGTAAAAAGACACTGCATGCCACAGAAGCTGTGCAGGAGCTGTGCATCAGCAGTGGGATGTTCTTGTAAAGTGGGTTAGAAAAGACCAGAGCAGCATGTAAGGAACATGACACACAACATTTAGACATATTTCCTGTTTATAACATCACAAACACATTTAGTTCTAGCAACTGGTTGGCTTTTGGGAGAGAACTGCAACTTTAAGGGTGTGTCAGTCGGGCAAGGGACAGAAAGAGAGGCAAGAATTACCAGAAAGCTGGGGAACTTCTAGAAGAAAATGAAGCACTTCCATTTTAACTGCTGAACAAAGAGGACAAAATGGGAGTAATTCCTGGAGTCACAAGTCCATACCCTTGGAAGAGAGGTAGCAGTACCTATCACTACCACATGGAAACTCTTATAGAAAAAAAAAAGTGAAGAAAACTACCTAAATTAGCAATGCGTGCTCACCTGATGAAATGGTAACAAATGCCACCAGCAAGATATGGTTTTGTCATTAAAGTAAGCATTGTTATTCTAGATGGGATAAATCTGTATGTTGTGAATTCTGTGTGAATCCATATTGGCTGGATTGAAGAGTCTTCTGGAGATCAAGAAACCAAGAAGGTACTCAACCATATTGTTCTAAGAAAATACTGTTTCCTTAACACTGCAGCCTCAGGAATGGTGTTTTTCTCCCTTTGCACAGAGTCATGTCAGAAAAGAGCAAAATAATTTTGACTGATTATAGTAATGCAAAATTCTGTTAGCAGTGGTGCTACCAGTAGATCATCACAGCCTGTAAATTTGAGTCTAATACTTAAAAATAAAATAAAACAGGTTGCATTAAAAAGAATAAAGGGATTAAAATTCCAAGTGTATAGAAAACAGCTGTTTGTTAGGGGAGTTGTTCAGGGGCTATGAAATTTAGAGCTTGAGTATATATGCCCACACACACATATCTTGTTACCATGCTACTTTCTTCCTGTATTCTTGAAACTCTAAATAGTAAATTCATGAATGTTTACTGGAATTTTAATGATAGGAAGAGAGAGTGTATACTTTTCCAAGATTAGTACCAACTTTGGAAGCAGGTTAGTGCTGTGCATATCTGTGGCAGGAGATGATGATTTGATATATTTTTAAAGAAAAGATTATATTTATTTTCTTCTTCAGTTTAACTTGAACTTTGTTTCTCTAGCAATGGATGTCAAAAAGATGTAGCTAAGTGATCTTGTGGAAGCAGCTTTTTTCTACTTGAAAAGTCCTGCTTGAGTGGGGTTTTTAGTTAAGCTGCCCTTCAACTATAATGAAAAGAAAGGGATAATTAATATAAGCTTGCTCTGTCTCCTATCCAACCAAATACCAGGTTTATTTATTTTACCTATGTTAGTACTTTTTACAGCACATTCCCATTCCCTAAGCCGCTGGCTTCATTTACATCTTTAGAAACATAATTAAACTTCAGTCATCCATAGCTTTGTGCCCATACTTGATACTGCCAGAAGACAGTCATTAGATTAATAACTTCCAACAAGTGTAACAGAGGGGGAAGCTGACACCTTCCTAGAGATGGACTTTGTCTTGAGCATGGAGACCTCTCTGTGTTCAAGTCCAGCAGGGAGTGTGTGTGGGCAGGGAGGAGGATATAAATAAAGGGTGACAAAAATGTGATTTGGGGTTTCCAGGCATGATTGTTAACTTTGCATGTCTCAGCTTTTGGATGCCAGCTGGGCACTTCAGAATGGTCTAATTTTTAGAGAAGATGTGGGAGGCATTCCTTAAAAATCAAGATCCTTTAATGTTCTGCAAAACAGATACTGTGAAATAGAATTACTTGGCATGATTTACAGAAAATTTGGGCCACATATTTGTAGGATTTTTGCTTGTTTGTTTTTTTCTGCATAAATACTGTGTTTAATTTCCCTCCAGCATTTCTTGAATGAAGAATTCATTAATTTATTAAAATGGAATAAATGAAAATATTATATATAGGTGTCTAAAAAATGTGTATGCATTGTATAGCAACATGGACTGTCATTTTAAAGTAGTGTGCCGCACAGAAAAGGGAATAAAATTAAACCATCTCCCCATTACTTTAATGGATGTTTTGGAGAATATGTATTGCATTGCTGCTCTTCCTTTCTCTCTTTTTTCCTTGTTCTTTTTTTTCCCATTTTCTTTCTTCATCTTTTTTCTTTCTTCTTTTTGTATGTTGTGTCATTCCTTGTAATTTTCTGCCTTCCTCTCTCTCCTTCAGCAGAGCTTTCTTTTTCCAGCTCTCTGAATTTCTGTTCAGCTCCACCAAACACTGTCAGGGCTGTGTTCCTGTGTGTCCCTTCCCCAGACTCAGGCTATTCCTCTGCTTTTTAATACTCTTCCTTCTATATCTTCTTCCTGTTTTCCTCAGTAATCTTCCTGCTGTTTTTGCTTTCCTCCTTTCACTTATGCGTTAACACACATGAAAAATTTGTGGTGACAAAAAGCCAGTCTCTCCTCTAGCTGTCCCTGGCTTCTGCTCTTGGCCTCAGCAATGGATTTTTGGGGGAAAACCTCTGGCATGTTCTGTCAGAAATGGTTTCTGGCAAAAAGGCGTGAAACAGTCAGAGCAGAGCAGTTTGTGCTTGTCATCAGGCACAGTGAAGAAGGATGTGACCAAACCCAGGAGAGAAAGGGGCTCTGCAGGAAGGAGTTCCTCTGAGACCTGTCTGGCATCAAGCAGATAGAAAGGGGATGTTTAACAGAAGCAGGCAATCTCTTCTGGGACTTCATCCAGCCCTTGCTCTCAATGATTCAAAAATATCTTGACTGTGTCCCAAAATAAAAGCAATATTGTTCATTTTTAAAGATCAGACATGTCTTAGGGACAAAAAAAAAGACCCATGTGGTTCACACCATTTAAATCAAATCATGGTTGAAGTAACTTGTTGTTTTATTGTTGACATATAATTAACTGCCAATCACTGAATTTCACACACAAGATGGCTTTGGGTATACAGAAATAAACCACAATATAGCACTTCCAAAATAATAATAAACACCTCTAATTTTCTAACCATCCTTCTGAAGGAATCCTAAAAAATCCTAAGCTAATTTTGCCCTCACTCTTCACATATTCTCCCTCCCAGCCCATCCACACCCAGTGCCAGTGGGCTGTGAGGACATTCCTTTGAGAGGGCAGGTTCCTCTAGGCACACACCCCTCATGCTGGGGATGCTGCTCTCTGCAGCCTGACAATCCACCTGCTGTGGAATCACCCTGCCAGTTAACCTGTGCCCCCTGAGGTCTGGGTTCCTGCACGTTGTACCCAGGGTTGTCAGTCCAGTGGCTGGCTGCTGGCTGTGTGGGATGCATGGGGAGGCTGCTTTTTAAAGCTTGGGCAGAGGTGACCATGCTGGCTGGCAGCTTCTGTCTCTGCCAGACCAGGTTCTGTCTGGCTCTCTGTTTCCACTCCAGCGTCTTTGCTCCGTGTTACAGATCTTCATGTTTCCCATTTATTGCTTTTCAGGTTGATTTCTGCCTTGTATCAAAAGTCAGTGTAATTCCCTGGTTGGTTTTTAATCTGGCTGATGGCCATCTTCCTCTTTAACCCCTTTCTCAGAAGCTTCAGGATTAAGTACAAAGAATATACATCAGAATATTGTTCCACCCACACTGACCAGCTTTGCTAACAAATAGGATTAAATAGCTTGCTTGGTGTCTCTGTAGTCTGTCACATCATCTTGCTCTGAGCTGGCTTTTGAGGCTGCTACATTATTCTGTGTAAACAAGCAGATATAGAAAGCTCTTGTGAACAAGTAAGCAAGAATGAATAAAAAACTACCCACGAGGAATGCCTGTGAATAAGGGCTAAAAGCACCTTGGCTCTCTGGGGAAAGCCTGCAGTATTGCTCTCTAGTTTGTAAGGAAAGCCACTCTGAGCTTTTGCAGATGAGGTCTCTATTGAATCTTACTGTGGTTTTTCAGCTGGGTAACCCATTACCCTGCCAGATATTTTTGTGTCTCTGGAAGGCTTCCCAGAAGAGGACATGTGCCTGTATTTCAGTCCTTCCAGTTCACAGACTGGCATCTTAATTCAAACCCTCTTTCTCTCCAGAGTGTCTGTCTTAGAGGAAAATAAGGAACAGTGTGATGTTAATTACCACCAGTTACAGGCTGAAGATGAAAATATTTGTGGGAACATGTTTGAATGAGAAACCAACAACAGCAGCACCTTAAAAGACACAAAGAACCATTCAAGTTGTTTTGCCAAAGCTGTAATTTGGCATTAAATAAGATTGAATTATATATGTATATATGTACATCTATATGAACTTATGATTTTTTTAAAATACTTCTACCAGCTAGGCAATTATACTAAAATCTAACTGTTGCTAAACAAACATCCTTAATTTTCAAATGTCTACTGTTATATATTTAATAATTGTAAAGGATGAAAGTGCAAGGTCTGATCCCTGAACAGAATTCCTGCTTAATTAAAAGTGCCTGTTTAGGAATGCAACAAAACTTTCAAGAAAATAGGCATTTGGTGTATATGAAGATTGATTAAAATCAAATGAAAATGAGAAGTTTATATGCTCAGGGAAACCAGAAAGCAAGCAGAATTCAGAGCTGTTATTTAGTGCCATAATTGCACTCTATTAGTACAATATGAATAGCAGGAAGAAAAGGGAAATTTGAAAAAATAAACATATCTAAGTGGGATGAAATTTTTTCAGGGGAAAAAAGAAGCAATCCAGCAATTCTTTGTAGTTCTCTTTGTTCTCTTAGAGGAGCAGAACAGGGAAACTTGGAAAATTCTTTGGCTGAGAAAGATGAAGATTTGTACAATGAGGGTAGTTAAACGTGAAAGAGATTTTAAAAGATAGAGCTTTCTGTACATACATAACAGAAAAGGCATCTTGCACTGGAACCCAGTGACAAAACAAGTGAATTGTCAGTGCATTGCTGAAACCTGCAAAACAAGATAAAGTCAGAGGTTGTCTGGAAGCTGAAGAGATCCCCAAGACAGGCATGGATAAAGATGTCGAGGGTACCTAGTGACTGGAGTGGAAACTAGATGCTTTCTAAACTGAATTCTGCAGTTCACTGAAGTCTGAAACATCAGAGGTTGTCACTCAAAAGGGAGAACTGGGGCTGCTGAGATAGGATCTAGTCATCCTTGAAAGGAGCAGGGCCAGCCAACTAAAGGAATGAAGACATATTTGGATTGGATCAGCTGTGCAACCAACAGCAGAGACAGTGAGCAAATGTTGACAAATTCCATATGTTCAGCTTTTCGGGTAAGGTAGCTTCATCCTAGAATCTGGACAGGAGTGACAACTGATGAATTTCAAAATGTTTTTGAGAGAGTGAATTAGGCTAATTTTAAAGAGCTTGCTGGCATTCTTCTATGTTTTGTGGTTTTTTGGTGGTTTTTTTTTTTTTCCCCATCAGTCACAACTGTCAGCAAAATTGTAGATTGAATTCCTAGAAAATAAATAAATAATTATCCTGGTGGAAGATTAATGGCTGGCTATATAGTAGGAAAAAGAGGACCTCTAATCCGGAAAGAATCCACATATATTCAATGTAGAATGCTTATGTACCACAGGGCAGTCCTGTATTTATTTAATGTATATTACATCTGTGAAGTTAAATAGGTTAACTGTGAAGTTAACTTTAAACATTTAAATGCCAAGAAATTTCACTATTTTATTATGAAATTAGCTATTTCATTGAAAATAGTGGGGGAAACCTCAAGAAAAATGGTTACTCTTTTTTTTAAACTTTTTTCTCAAAACATGGCTGGTTTGCAACTGCCTCCACTTATTTCATATGAACATATTTATTTCCATACATATATGCACAAATACAGACACATAAATGATACCTCAAAATCGTCTATATCTAAATTGATGAACTTCTTGAGTAGAGAAGGGGTAATTTGTCTGCACCAGAACAGGCTGCCTTGGTGTAGAAAAATATATCAGGCATTTAAACAAAAGTGGTTTTACTACAAGAGCATTTGGCTGCTTTTCTGCCATAATGACCAGAGAGAGCTGACCAGCTCTGCAGCAGGTGCCACACCTTTTCATCAGAGGTTAATAAAGGGATTGACTGATACCCTGATTCCTAATAGGAATGGGGGAAACAACTCATGTCTGTTAGCTCTACAGGGCATTTCTGGTTCTGTAAACTGATTCGAAAGCAAGCAAGTATCCCAGATAATGGCACATTAGTATGGCACAGTGCACAAGCTAACGAGCCTTGCCTCTTGGGGGAATCATTAGGCTGAGGGCAGTGCTGTTTTGACATGAGTGCATTGCTCCCAGTGTCATAGTTAACTCAATGATGCTGCCCTGGTGGGAGGGGATGAAGTCTCTGAACCATCCTATATTGCTACATGGAGTGTACTGGCTTGCAGTACCTGTAGTTCTGATGCTTAGGTAATCTGAATTAGGTTAAATTAAATTTTTACTAAATTAAGTTAAATTGCTTCTGAAATTGTTGTTATATATTGGATCCAGTTTCTAGCCAAGTCAATGGGTCATTCCATGGATTTCTTTGGACTTTATAGCAGCCTTCACACAATTTACATAAGAAAAACAACAACAAAGTGGGGGAAGGAGGAGAAGGAAATGTAGACCAGCCCCTGGCTTGGCACATTAGGAAACTTAGACAGATACTGCAATGAGAACACGCTGTCTTATCTTCAAAGGCAAAACAGAGTCAAGGCTCAGCTATGACAATCTATGCAGAGAGAGCTGCAGGGCTAGTTAGATGATGAGAGACTGATTTTCATGAAGAGAGATATACCAGCTGACAAGAACACAGAATCATTTTAGAGAGGAGTGCAAAATGTGCTGGTATTTTCAGTCATTTCCCTCTAGCTATACAGAGACAGGAAGGACGTCCTACAGAAAAGGATGTTGGCTTTAGTTCTCAAGAGACTCCACCTGAATTTCTTGTTCTGCCACAAACTTTTTGCAAAAACGTGAGCAAATCTCTTTTCGTTAAATCCACAAAGGTTGTTTTTCCTAGTGCCAGTTTCAGTCCCTTGCTTGCATTGATCTTCAAGCCATAATGTTTATTATCAGTGGGTGCTGGGTACTTTCTGAAGAGCACAGTAGCTGAGCACCCCATATGGATTAGCTCTTCAGTTTTCCTTTGTTTCAATGCCCCCTCAGTAAGAAAGGGAAGGAGGTGCTGAGAAGTTGCCCTGTTATCCAGGTTAGCTTTAAACATGGGAGTACTGGAGAATGGTTATGATGCTCTGGTTTTTGGAGGTTTTTTTGCTGAAGGATAGTTGAGTCCAAAGTTTTTTTCCAGTTGCTACCTTTTCCATGTCACAGCAGCAACACTGTTACAGTGCAATGATAATAAGTGCATTGAAAGAGTGTGAGACTACATTGGTAGCAAAGGTAAGCAGCTGCTTTTCCACCTAAAAGTGGTAAAACCACAGAGATTGTAGACAGCCATAACTGCACAACTTCTGAATAACTGAGTTTCAGGGGCATTCTGTGTTGCACAGCACAGTGTCACAGCCTGCCCAGCCGGGCTCCCTCATTCTGAGGGGAGGCAGCTGTTTCAGCATCCTGACAAGCCCTGTTGTGAGAGCTGCACTAATGTGGCTACAGAGATGTTTGGAACTGGCTTTACTCATAGAAAGCCAGCCTGGGCCCTCTGTCACATGCAGAGATCCACATGGAGATGCCCAGAGGTGCACACAATGAGCAGATCAGTGTCAGACCCAGGCTCAGATGATTCCCAGTGACTTAAGGCAACATTTAATTACTTTGATGCAATTACATTTTGGTTGGACAACTGCTCTCTAAACCCTCATTATAAGGCTCCTACATCCACTAAAGGGTCAAGGAACTGCTTTGTAAATAGAGGCAGACAGGTCCTCGGCTGTGTAAATTAGTGCAGCTCCCTTTAAATCAATGAAACTGTTCTAGTGCTCTCAAGGTGAGGATCTGACTCAAAGACTAATGAAAGAGAGGTGACACCAAGAATGAGATTTTTCTAAAGCTCTCAGCATTATTCTGACTCTGTGCCCATTTCCTCTGAAAGTAAATGATTTATTAAATTCAGGGGGAGCAGATGCCAAGCTGAAGGCTGAGAAATCCCATCCCTCAGCCCAAGAGTGCCACCGATTGTGCTCTGGTGAGAGGTGACTGACTGAGGGCTGAACAGTTTGGTGCAGTACTTTTTGGTCAGCAGTGAAAAAGACGAAAAACTCTGGTCCACTGAAAGATCATGAGAGGAAAGCCAAAAGAGACAGGATAACCAAAAAGCAGTGTATTTCCACTGCATCCCCAAGTACTGAAACAGACAAGCTACAAAACCTTAGAGTCTCACAGGACTCCAAGATGTAGGGTCTAGCCAATCTCAGAGTGGCTTTTTGGAAAAATGTTTCCATGAGGATTTCAGGAACTGTTTAAGGCCAAGCTGTTCTGAGTTGGTGTTGCCATATGCCTAAAAGCATGTGAGTAGGGGGAGTGAGGGCTTGTTTTGAGGAGGGCAGTGGGATGGTGTCACTGAAATGCTTAATTTCTTTGCTGATCCATAGAGGAATCAGAAAATATTGGATTAATTGACCTTCCCTGTCCTTGCTATATTGGACCTAATGACCAACAGATGCCCGTACAACATAAATAACTCAGAGAATTTAATTAAAGAACAAATGTCAAGGAAAGGGGCCAAAAATAGTACTTAAGCAACCCTCCTTTCAGAAAAGCTTTTGTGTAATGACAAAAAAAGAAATTTAAGTTCATACATTAGCTTCTAACGGAGCAGGGAATGGGTTAATGTAACTGGAGAAGATAAATGTCAGGATAATTTTTTAAGTGCTTTATCTGCTAATAGCACTGAGCCCAAAACAGCACTGATGTGTTAATGTAACTTGATCAAGCTGATTATGTAGCAGCATAAAGACATTTTGCTTATCTGCTGGCCTCATCATCATTCATTTTCAGTGTGTTTGAACTGACTACACTACACATCAGTCATTATGTTCTATATGCAGTAAAATTACCACATTACATGTTTGCAATGATACACGTATATATATATATATTTGCTTCCTGAGGACAGGAAGCTTTCCATCATTCTTTGGCTGTGCAAGTTCTGTCACTGTGAAAAGAGTTTCACACAGGAAACGTTTCATTTATCATGACTATCCTTTTTGAATCAAACAGATTCAGTTAATTCAGCAACAAGTAGAATTCTTGACAAGAACATGAGGTTATCCCTCAGTAACAGTTACTTACCTCAGCTGGCTTCAAAACAGACTTCCTGAAAAAATAAGGGTTCATTTTTCTGACTAAGGGTTTCAAAATGTAGATCTTAGGTAATCTTGACCCATGGCTCACAGACAACATGCTGTCTATAGGACCTTCTCCATTACCCACGACCCTAGGGAATATAAATGTTCAAACCTAATCTGGCAGGGAGAAAGAAGTACCATACTGTCTGCAAAATGTTTCTGTGTTGTGGCTGGTATGCCAGAAATGGGAACAGGATCCCTGTGGAAGTGGGCTGAGGCAGGGTATAACTTTTAGCTCTACTGTGGAAGCAGCTCCCTGGCTCTCTGGGGTTCTCTGCTGCACAGACAATTGTGTTGGCACAGACAGACATGTAGGAGGCCATCCTTAAATGCTGTAATCTAGGGGAGCACACTGAAGTGCTGTATTTTATAGAAAACAGATGAATCCCTGCTTCCAATCCAGCTCAGGTTACTGTTTGAAGCTTTAAGTGTTGCCTCTATATGTAATTTTTTTATAACACCTCTGCTTTCGTCAATAGTAAAATCTTAAAAGGAAGAGAAAAAGGAAACATCATTAAAAAGTTAAGAGATAAGCAGAAAGTACCATTTGGGGTAGGAAACTTCTAATGTTAGCATTCATATCAGAACACATGCAGTGCCACTTCTTTGTAATTATCAAAACCCAGAAAATGTAGGTATGAGGGAAAATATAAAACTGAAAGTACACATGATGAGAGAAATAATGTCTAAATTATTATTATTACTGCAATTTCTCTTTTGGTATCCTCACAGCAGAGAGCATAATTTTCTTTTTTTTTTTTTTAAAGTTTGACTAATTGTATTGTTTGTTTTGTTCAGATTCTGGAGAAGCTTGGAAATCCTAATACCACTGCATGGCCCACCAACAGTAGCCCCAAAATGGAAAAGCAGATTATTATGAGATGTTATCTTCACACCAAGAGACATTTTGGGGTAGTAAATACCAGTTTGTGGAATAAAGCAACTGAAAATATGCAAGTACACTCAGCAAACAGATGGTGTTTAGAATGAGCTGGATTCCCTTTTCAGAGCTCTAGCTCAAAATATTTGATTCAAAAGTTCACTTTGACGTTTTTTCTCCCCTAATCCCTTAGTAAGCTATAGTGGTCTTGAAGGTTATCTGTCACCTCAAATTGAACACAGGCTTTCATTTCTTGAGTGTGATCTTACTTGCAATTAGACCACATAAAATATCTGAGATTCTGTTCTATTAAAAAAGGGAAAAAAAAAAAACAAAAAAGAGAGAAAAACCCCACAGTTCTGCACACAGCAGTTTTTGGATTCAGGAAACTGTAGTCTAATAGCACCAATAAGCCAATGGGGTGTTTCTGCAAGAGATTATAAAGGAAAATATGCCTATTTATGATGAACTCAACTTGTTCATGGGAGGTTATTTTTATCAGAAAAATGGAAAGATTCAAACATCGTTTCAGATTTGGAAAGGTTGCTCCCAGTGAAAGATAAGTCCAGCAAAACCCAGACAGATTTGTCAACTGCAGTTTTGAATTATTAATTCCTATTCCTTTATCCTATTCCATTAATGGGACAGAAGTTTGTCTATGCTCAATAGTTATAATGGGACTGAGTTATGGAGGGACCAGAAACTAAAGAGATTTGTGGTCAGTGTTGGCTTGGGATAGAAGAGCTGTACCTTGCTTTGTTCTTTTTAGAGATGACCACTATGATAAGCAAGATTTCAATGCTGAAAAGTGTGGGGAAAGGCCAAAATAATGTTCTTGATCTGAAGGAGTGACTGCAGGCCAAGGTATGGCAGTGCCCATGTCCATGTGTGGGTATGTGCTGTTTGCTAGGTTATATTTCTGAGTCAGAGAGGCCTTGAGGAGGACACCAGTCCTCCTAATATGGGGCAGTGAGAACAGGTCAGGCATTTCTTTGGGGAGATTACCAATAAATGATTTTAGCTGAAGGGTATTGCCTTGTGCCTTCTGGCCATTTACATGGCACGTGGTTTGCCTCTGAGTGCTGAACGGGCTGCTTGCACACCTTGGGCACACTCAGTGCTGTCACAGTGCTCCCAATGCCATCTTCAGAGCCAAGCTGCCCTCCTGCCAAGCCCAGACCAGCCCTCAACATGGAGTTAGTCAGGAGAGCACAGCCCAGGATGTGGCTAGTGCCCCCTGGGCCTGCCAGCCTTCCCAGAAACTGTTCTGGGGACTCCTGCTCTCCCAGTGACTCCTTTCTCGTGAATCCCCCAAAGCAAGCTGCTGCAGGGGACCGGTCCCTGTCCCAGTACCAGACTGCAGCTGCTCTCTGTCACCCCATGTCCCTGTGCTCCAGTTTGCTCACGTCCTTGGCATGACACCACAGCCCAACCAGGGCATCTAAATCCCCTTGCTAAGAAGAGCTAACTGTATTAATCCCACTAGCTGGAAGCTGATCCTTTCTCTCCTTTCCTGACAATATCAAGCCCTGGTTTCCTGGGTTTGCATTGGGACTGGAAGAGCAGCCCCTATGGCCATCAGTTCCTAAGGTGTGAGCCCTCCTCAGATTAGCTCTATTTCATGGGATGAAGCAGTGGCCCTGCAGCTCTGCTCAGCCCTGGTTCCTGTTCCCACTCTTACTTATTCACACACAGCATCCTCCACCTCGGCCAAGGAGGCTGTTGGCCAGTTCCTAACCCAAGGCTGCCAGGTGGCCCCTGCAGGGCTTACAGCCACCCACAGTGTCACCCACGGAGCACCAGGGCTCCTGCCAGCTACTGCCACCCACATGCATTTGGCACTCAAGGCTTTTG
Organism: Rhipidura dahli; assembly: GCA_013399225.1. Classification (NCBI taxonomy): domain Eukaryota; kingdom Metazoa; phylum Chordata; class Aves; order Passeriformes; family Rhipiduridae; genus Rhipidura; species Rhipidura dahli. The sequence continues at coordinate 197,827 of VXAC01005357.1, read as the reverse complement.
CACATTAGCCAGCGCTAAAACTTGCTCGGATGCCCTCTCCTCTCTGACCAATGTCCTCAGCCATCTCATTATTCCCTCCAGTTCCTGACTGGAAGCCGAGCTGTAGCATTTTGAACAGGTAATGGCCCTGCCCATATCCTCTGTGCACAAGCACACAGGCAGAGAATGATCCACGGACGTTTTAACTTGGAAAATATGAGAGGAGGCAGGAGAGGAAAGGAAAGAAAGAGAGATGGAGTGGGACAGAGAAGAGAAGAAAAGCAGGCAGAGGGAAAGAGGAAGAGAAAAAGGGAGGAAGTATGAGGGAGAGAAACACCATGACATGCACATAAGCCCAGGGTTTTCTGGAAGGACCTAAGGGACTGGTACTGCAGATGATGAAATGTCACTCTGGCAGACCATGTGTTTGTGGACTTTATTATTTTTGCACTGAGATTCTGGTAGAGAGAAAAAGACAATCTATCTATTGGAACCCATCACTAGAGAAATTTCTAAGAGTACTAGTTCCTTCTGTGCTCTCTTCTATGTAAGTCTGAGATTTGGGTGGTTCATTTTTTTTATTTTTTTTTTTTACTTTTCAGGAAAAGACACTCACTCCCCTCCTGTTAGTTCATCTGCCTTGTAATTTTTAACAGCCAGGGGAATTACTACAGCACCCAAGATGCAATATGGTGTCTATTTTGCAGACTCTTCACAGGAGCTACATAAACTCACCACAGAACTGGGTTCATAGGCCTGAACAGAAACAGAATATAAGCTGTCTTCCTGCACCCAAAGATATTATGACAGAATAAAAATAGCTGTTTGTTGCTAAAATACAAGTCTACTGTTATTCTAGCAAGCTCTGATTATAAAGAAAGTAAGTAGTTTCACATACAGCAATGTTTTTTGAAAAAGCTGCTATTTTAGCATGAAAGACTTTCAGAGGAAATTTTTTACTGAGATTGGCACAACTCTGTTGCATTTTACTGATAATATTCACCACAGAAGCCTACCAGAAGTCCAGAATATTTTCTTTCCTAGGCTGAGGAGATATAGGCAAATGCACCTGTTGCATATGCCAACAAAATACTGTATTCTGTGGCTGTCAAAACTGGATCAATTATACTCAATAGTCTTTTCTACTGATGGGTTCCTAGGACACAAACATACATATGCCACTTAAGGATACATTATTTGAAAATGGAATTAGCAGTATGCAGTCAGAGCCACAAAAATAGGATACTTATCAGAAACCATGCTTGTAACTCACATGATTCAGGAGAAGCAAATGTGGAAATATATCTTCATAAAAAATTCACACAGTCACAAATTGTGCCATCTATTTCTGTACACTACATTTTTGTTCCTCCTGGAGAGAAAAGGTTTTTTTATTTGAAATAATTGTCATTGGTTTTTCGAAAGACATAAAGTATTCATCTTTTCCCCTCTCCTGCTGCCTTCTAGAAGTAGTAAAAGAGCTGAAATTAATTAAGTTCTGACCTCATGTCAGCTGTGTGTATCATCATTAACAGAAAACAACATCCTTAAGGTCTCAGATCTGCACAATTAAACCAGAAATCTGTGGGAAAAAAGCAAGATTAAAAAGAACGTGTTGGGAGAGAGAGTTCAAAAGTTGAATTCCCTTGCATGGGGAGATGCAGTCACTGAAAGCTTCACCTAAGGTACCCAGGTGCATTTACATAAATCCCTTTGTTCTCCTGTGCAATTACCTTTCCATTTGTCTCCACGGAGTTTCCTGTCTCTAAATCCTGTATGCTTTTCTCATTTATTTCACACTTACATGTTACAGCCCAGACACTCTCAGAAACAAATATCCATTTGGATAACAGAGGTAATCAGGATGCATCCTGGATTCAGCCCTGGTGTATGCAAAACAGCCCAGAGTTCTCTTACAGCATCTGGTATTGGCTGCCAAGGAAAAACACATGCCAGTCAGGACACAGTTTGCTCTGACTTATTCTCCTAAAAACCCCGGTGTGTGACGATCTGCTGAATGATTTCACTACATTATGCTGATTTTGGAGCTGCATTAGACAAGTAAAGTCTGGAAAGACTGATTCTGCATTTTGCTACTCAGTGACTTACACCAAGGCTTTTCGTTCTAATACTCTCAACCTCTAAGAAATGAGGCCTTTGCTTATTCACTTTGCAAGTTTGGTAGTTTCCAACCATATGGGTTTTGTCTTTAATGCCATCTTTCTTATATCTCAGTATTTTAAAATTTGATATAATTTTTGGGTTGTGTAGCTCAAAAAGTAACCAGGTACACTAGTTTCAAAAATCTATATAACATCTTTTGCTTCAAAATGAAGTCCTTTTCCATTTCCACTTTGCCCTTGAGAATAAGTTGAAGCAAAATGCTATATTAAAACCAAAAAGAATGACTATTTTGTTCTTCACTTTTATCACAAAAGAGGAAAAGAAGAAAAATTAATTAAAGCAAACCTTGATTTTTTGTTAAGAACAGTTAATTGAAAAAAAAAAAAGATTTAAAACATTTTAATGTCTTCACTGTTTTTTTGATTATTTCTCTGGACTCATCTTTCTTAGTCCTTGGTACAGCCCCCCTTTCTATTGATTTCTGTCAAAACCCCAATTGTTCTCTCTCAATGGTGCTTAAGGCATCATCTTTATTTTTATTGGGTTTTTCCCTATCATATTTACTTTGACTTTGACTCCTTTTGTCTTACAGCACCTTTCTTCCGTACTTCTTTTATACTAATAAATTGGGGTTTTGTTGTCGAGTCTTATTCCTGCATACCATATTTCAATTTGAATTCCTCAAGCCTACTGGAATGTTTTAAATGGATACTTGGTCACTTATAAATGTATTACCTCAGGGGAGTTAATTCAACAGGTCTTTAATGAGAGAGGACAAGAACTCATAATTTAAAGAAGTATCTAAGTGCACCTTTCAGCAACCTGTGTTTTAAAAAAATCTGCCAGCTTGCCTTTGCATTGAAATTGTCAATGATCACATCTGTTTGTGCACTGTCCCTGTGTTGAAGCTGGATTGCCTTTAGCAGAGCCCTGATCCAAAGGACTTTTGAATGTTCCCATTCAGGATCATTCCTCCAGTTCACTTTCTCCTCCACTGATGCAAATTCCCTTTGCTTCCTGCCCACTGTCATTTTCCAAGCTCTCTCAAAGGCACACTGGGTGCTACTGTCTTGTCTCCTAACACAAAGTCTAATGATAAAATTGTGATTCTGTTTTTTTTTCTCAGAAATCTTCTTTAGTCTTCAGTATGGGTTTCTATTTTATTGCTCTAATTCTTTACAGACAAAGTCTTATCCTTGTCTATCACAAGTGCAAGAGCTCAAATAACCTTCACCTGCTGTTCTGCATATGTAATTCAGGGGGCCTCATCCAGACCTTGTTTCTTCAGTAAATTTAAGACAATGTTCATTCCCTTCAGTGCCCTATACAGATTCCCTTGCCTGTATATGTACTCTTATCTTTTCTTCTTGCCTTCTATATTCTCTGTCTATCATGAAACCTTTTTTTAAATTTTTCTCCTCTCTCTTCTGAATTCCTTTCAACTGTAACTGTATTTAACTCTGTATTCAAAATCTCATTTCTGTTTTGCAAAACTTGCTAATGCAAATCCATTTCTGTAAAAGTATATTCCCTTCTTATGGGACTGATTCTGCCTCTCTTGGTAATATTAATTTATGCAATAAGTAGTTTGCACTGAAATCTGCAGAGCTTCTCTCCAGCACGGGTGGCTGACCCTCCATGACATTCTGTCCAGTGTGTGGTTGTGCTAGAAACAAAGTCAGTCTGCTAGAAGATTATTCTCTGGATCAGCCAGGGTGGTTGGTTTTAGGGCTTTTTTCCCCTTTTTTTCTTTTTTTTTTTTTTTCTTTCTGAACTGTATTCTTTGTTTTCAAGAAAAATTGCCTAGAATTGAGACCTGTTCTGTAGAAACATGGATTGGCCTGAGGCAGGGACACTTTTCACTAGGCCAGGTTGCTCCATCCAACCTGGCTTTAAACCTTTCCAGGGATGTGGCATCCACAACGTCTGGGCAGCCAGTTCCAGGGTCTCACCATCTTCATGGTAAAGACCTTTTTTTCTAATATCTAATCTAAACCTGCCCTCTTTCAGTTTGAAGCTATTTCCCCTTGTCCTGTCACTACATACTCTTGGTAAATAGTCTCTCTCCCTGTGTCTTAGATGTCCCAAAGGGCATTGTTCATGCTCAAAAAATACAGTTACTACCGGTAAAATGTAGAATTAATAGCAAAGGTCACAGGGGGAAAAAAAAAGGAAAAGAAATGTTCCATAAAAAGGTTGCAATGAGAACACACAAAGACTGTCAACTGCTTCAATTGAAATGCATCCTGTCATTCTGGAAAAGTAACCAGGCAAAGGCAGAGCAACAAATTATTGAACTCCTAGTTCACTTTTACTTGCCCTAATCCTGCTTCCAAATAGCAGCAAAAAGCTGGCACATTTTGCCCAGAATTACAGGGAAAGAAGCCTAGAGGTACAGCAGTGTGGGAAATGTCAACTGTTTGTCTCTCAGCTGTTTGGGGCCTCACTTTATTTTCAGCTGGCTGCCAATTCTAGCTGACATTGCTGCTTTCTGGAAGGGAAAAGCAAAGCTGCTGTTTTTGTTATCACTGTTGTTCAAGCCACTAAAATAGGACTAGCTACAGCTTTTGCTGTTGTTCTGTTTAACAGAGGGCTTGAAAACAGTATGTTTACAAAGTCTGTGGAAGCCATTGAAATAGTATTTCCCTGGTAACTTTCATTAAAGTTGTCTTTGTATTTCTCCTACTGGTACTTGTTTGGTTGGGGTTTTTTCCCCAGTAGGTTATTCAACAAGAAAATGATTTCCAAAACAGTAAATAGGGGCTTCTGACTCATCCTTTGCTCTTTCCAGACATCTAAACCAAGAGTGCAAAAGTGACAATGAATTTCCACTCTTGAAATTTATCCATAATGGATATGTGAAATCTGTATTCCAGGTGTTTAAGAAAAGACTGGATGTGGCACTCAGTGCCATGGTCTGGTTGACGAGGTGGTTTTAGGTCATAGGGTGGACTCAATGATCTAAAAGGTCTTTTCCAATCTAAATGTTTTGGTGTTACTGTGAAGATTATACAAATACAAAGGGAATTAAGGATGTTCATCACTGGTGAGGGGACAGGTTTGGATCCAGTGTTTCAGGTCAGCAAGAACCATTTTCTCATGCATGCTGGCAAACCAACCCTTACCAGGTATTAACTTTCACCTTATTGCCCATGTCCCAGCTCAAGTTTAGAATTCACTAAAATACAAAAATATAAAGAAGCTATCTAGTCCTGATTTGAAAACTTTCACTGTTTACCTTTGTAATTCTCTTTAGTGGGTTAACTAAATTTTTTGTCTAAAAAAAAAAAAAGTTTGATTTTTATCTCAAATTGTCTGGTTTCTCTTTCCAAATATTGTATCTATGTCTGTCCTTGCTTTAAAAAGAAAGATAATATTCTAGCACCTCGCATTTACTTCCCGTGAAGATATTTATATGCTGGCATCAAGTCAGCTGTCAGTCTATTTTTCTGATGAAATAAATGGACTGGACTTCCTACTTCTGCTACTCTAAAATATTTTCTCCAGTCCTAAAGGAATTTATCTGGAATTTCCCTACCCTCCCACCCCTCTAGTGTTTAAAATAGATTTAAATGCGCCTATTAAAAGTGTATGCAGTTTTCTAATATCAGCATAATGAATGTAACAGAGGTAAATAATTTCTCCAAGTGCAATCTCCATGCTCTAGCATGTAAAGAATGAGTAAGTAAAGCACCAGCATTTCTTACCCCAGTGTGGTGTTCACTGTGGCTTGTCCAATGTAACTCACAAAATTTTCTTTGACTCACTGCATTCTAGGACACAGCTCCCAAGGTACAGTGCTGATAGGGCTTCTATCTCTTCTCTCCAGATGTTTCTTCATTGATTTCTTTCACTGCAGCAACTGTATTTTTTTTAATGGACTCAGGACACCAAGTAACCAGGACACTCAATTTATTCTGCCTGATTCTTTTGTCATGCTCATTACTTCTTCTTTGTTGCATCCTCAAGATTTATCAACCACTCCTCTTGGAAGCCTGTTCAAGTACTTGGCCACCCTCTCAGTAAATAATGCTTCCTAATGTTCAATCTAAACTTCCCCTGATGCAGATTTGAATTTTTCCCACCCAATCCCATCACTGGATATCAAGGAGAACAGATCAGCATCTCCCTCTCCACTCCCCTTCCTCAGAAAGCTGTAGAGAGCAATGAGGTCACCCAACAGACTCCTTGATAATAACAACTCTACAAGAGTTATTTCTATGCTGCATGAGCTTCTCCAGCTCTGAGTGTGTGACCAAAGGAAAAAAAAATTGTGTGACTGGGCATCTTCTTCCTCTACTTGCCCTGGAGTAAGTAGAAGGAGGAACCAGAAGCTGGCATCAATTTTGTGACAGAAGGTAAACTAGAATTAAAAAAACAGATTCAGGGAAAGAAATTCAAATGGCTCTTCCAATACATCACCTTTCAGTTTTCCTTATCCAGCTCTACCTGGTTGCACTTGGAAACCAGGACATAAAACCATAGAAAGAAATGCCATCTTCTGGAATTTGTGACTTCCTAATTAGTTCCTGTTCAGTCTGAAAATCACAAACACTATTCAAATGTTAATTCTTCAAATTTTACTTCATTCTACCCATTATATGGGTACAGTTATCCACTATCAAAAGTACAAGAGAGGCTGGAAAACTCTTCCCAAAGCAGTTAGTGGAGATGATACTAATAATGGAATTGAAAACTTGCAGGGACATCAGTAAGTTCCCAGATTAGTTCATCCACTTGTCAGAAGTGAAAATCTTCATAAAACAAAAGGTAAACAGCTATTTCTTTATTCTAGGAACTCTATCTGCATCTATATAACAAAATGAAGCACATTTCCAGTTCACCAAGTCCAGAACTATGTTTACAGGTTAATTTACAGTTAGAGCTGTAGCAAATACAGGGATATTCTCTAGATTGCAGGAAGAATGAGAGAGCTCAGCTGCTGGGATGAAATACACTGTGAACATATAACAGAGTAATACAGTTGTCCTCCTACACAAGCTGTGGCTTTGTCAGATAGCTCCCATCTTCAGGCATCCATCTTAATTCTGCTTTGAGCTCTTACCTTCTCGGCATGTGTTATTCTCCTAAGATTCTGTGAGTAAGGAAAAGGGGAAATTTCTTTGTTGCTCAGAGAATAATTATCCTCAGAGAATGGCTAACAGCCACAAATATACTGCAAATGTAGAAGATAGAAAACTAAACTGAAGTGATTGTACAATACTGTCAGCTGAATGAACCCAGAGAATCTCTAGAGATCTCTGTAAATGGGGTATTCTTCTTGGAAGTAATTTGTCTGGTGTTTCTAATCATACATTGTAAAAATACTCTGCTTTTCTTTCTTTTTTTTTTTTTTTTTTTTTTTTTTTTTTAATTATTTTTTTAATCCTCATCTGTAAACATAGTTTTGGACTTGCTACACTGCTTCCAACTGCCTTTTCTATGCTTTTTTGGTATGTTGCCCTTGCTGGATTTTCAGTTTGTCATGTTATATTCCAGTTGGTCCATTTCTACCTAATGGCATTAAAACTGTCTTAAAAGCTCAGAGCCTGGTAGCTTTCTCCACCTTCTGCATTAGATTTAGGTGTTTAAGCTTTCCATTTCTGTGCACAAATCTGTACATAACTCCACAGCCACAAATATTTTTCCTCAACTCCTTTTTTGCCATTAGTGAGAAAACCTACTCTGAAAAGAGTTGGGACTAGAAATAGAATCTCTGTGAAACAAAAATTGCAATGTGTCAACTCCCCAGAAACCTTTTTATTTTATTTAGGAAACATAAAATTCATAAAAAATTTCTTGGAGACTAACCATTTGCTTGCTCTCCTCCCCAGGAGGTTTTCTGCTAAGTGCAGACAAAAGCAAACCCTTTCTTTTCCCCCAACTTGGAGAGAAGAAAAGAGAAAAGGAAGGGTGACCAGTAAGGATGTAAGAACTAATTTTTTACCCTTCCTTTCCAAACTTTCCTTCCAAATAGCTTTTGCAGCTGCTGCAGCCTTATGGGCACTAACAATGCACGCTGAAGTGTGGTTATTCCACTGGCTTGGCTGCTTTGCATCTCACCTGCTGCTTGTTTTCTCCTAGACTAAAAATTCCTGCAAGTGCAGTCTCCTTTTCTTCCCAGTGTTACATACTTGGGAGTGCATTTCCAGTGCTTAATTAATAAACTAAATGAGCTACTGCTCGTTGCAGTCACCAGCCCCATGAGAATGAGGTAAATCTGTGGATGTGTTGTCTAGCTTCTTGGTTTTCAGGATCATCCAGTTGTACTGATGCACATCATGAGGATGGTTGTTCTTTGGCTCTTCTGCAAAAGCCTCAGAATTATGCCACTGCCTCACATGCAGATATTGTGTGTGTGCATACACACACCTCCTAATCTAAATAAGTGATGTAAAGATGCCTTGTGGTACTCAAAGTCTCACTGAGACTTTTGAGCAGCCAAAGGACATGAATAGATAGATACCTGCTGGGCAGTCTATTGAGACTGGATAAAGGTGGATTTGAAAGGAAGACAAATACTGACATGCAGCGGTTTAAACAGCCCAAGGCACATTACACTGAAAGGAATCATTATACAAAGGCAATTCCCATTGTTATTATTACTTTTTCCCTTTTAGTCAGAGTGTCACCTTCCAAATATCTAATTTGTTGACTTTAATGGCTGAAATTTTAATGTGACTGGAGACACCAAAGTAAAAGTTTGCACTCAGGTCCCTCCTAAGTCCATATTTAATTAATAACTAGAATTGTAATTAAAAAAAAAACCCAACCAAACAAAAATAACAGCTTCAGCCTCTGTGTAAAGTGTGTCATATTTTGTCACATGGTAATGTCACCAGGAGGTGGGTGAGCCCTGCAGCCTGAAGTGTAGCTAGAGCTTCATCAAAGCTCAGAGAAAATATATAGTGATCTGGAGCTGCTTTTCTGTACCCTCTGATTCTGAGATTGCTTGCTTGTTGAGCTGTTTGTTCTGCCAGGGTCTTCATGGAAGCTCTAAATGTCACTGGTGTAGGAGCTGCACAAAAGGAGGCTGTGCTGGTCAGGTGATTATAGCTGAGGATCAAGGTTCAGTGTTTTTTCCACTCCATTAGATTATTTGTCTCATCATAATACAACTTTATGATTCAAACGGGGGAAGAAGCACTTTCTATATCTCTCACAATAAATAGAATAATATATGAGAAATATGAAAAAAAAAAAAATCTGTGTAAATGTCCTGGATTTACAAAGATGTCCAGGATTTAAGTGTGATCCTCTGGGTGATCCATGGCCATCCCTGAATGCTTTTTCCCCAGAAAGTAATGTGGTATGGTTACAGTGAAAGTGCAGCTGGATAATTTCTAGTTTACAGGGAAGTCAAATATGAACCTGTTTTACCCCAAAGAAGCAATTTAAGTGTGGCCCAGCATGTGGCACAGACTGATTTTTAATACATGAGGCATAAATTTCCAAGGTGACTATATAGGAATGCTTCCTCTAAATATGCATCTTAATCACAATCCTAGAACTCTTTTAAGGAATTAAACGCTCTTAAGGAAAATAACACCCTGTAACAAATTATTTTTAAGAAATTAAAATGAATTAATTTCAAAAGGCAATTAAAAGCAAATACAGTAGAAGGAGAGTAATTTGTGCTAATGACTGGGATATCCATGGCAAATTACTGAGTTTTACAAATTGCTCAGTGAATAAGCAAAACAAATCCAGCCCAAGAATAATGCATCATAAAATGTCCAGCATTTTGTTTTTCCAGATGCAATTTAGTTTTAATTATGATATAGTAAGCAATGAAGGGGCCACCCAGGGGAAAAATGCTTCTAAATGCATGAGAGACCTATGGCCCAAATGCTGTAATCTCAGTGTAAAATCCCAGCCAATAAACATCTCTTTGAGCTACTTAATTGTTTTTTGGTATTTTTTATAGTAATGTAAGGGGCAATAGAAATGCTAAATTACTGATATTAGTCATAAGGTATAAATGGATGAGTCTAAAAGAGCAAGGACTATGAATGCTACAGAAGCAGAGGTCAGCTTTTAAAATGAAGTATCACTGCCTATGTGCTTGTAAGCTCTCCCTCACCATGATAGCTGAGTATTTCACAATCCTTGATGCATTCTCTCCTCTCATCATTTTGAAGTAGGGAATTTTTCCATTTCACAACTGTGAAATACTACTGTGGAATAGATTAAGGAGGTCACATACAGAGTCTGCTGATGAAGTGGGAATTGACCTGAATCTTCTGAGTCTGGTGAGTTACCTGTTAGAACAGGCTTTCATCTGGTGAAGCATCTTAAGGAAGACAAAAAAACCAAATTTTTTCATTGCTGTTTTTCTCAAATTAAAGTATTCCTTAGTTCTACAATCTGCTTAACAGGAAGGGTGCACTTGCAGCTGAACCTGGAAACCAGAAATCCATACAGGCTGAGTGGGGGCAATCCTTCCAGAGAAACTGTAGATCTGTGTATGGACCAGAGCAGCCATCAGGGAATTGGCTGAGTCTGACCTTCAACTTTTTAATGATGTGCTCTGAAAATCCCACCTTGTTGGAAGCAGGAAGGGGCTGAACGATGAAATCATAAAACACAGTGGTGTAAAGTAAGAGTCGGAATGGTATCAGCAGATAGATTAAAGATAAAAAATATATTCTTAGAGGTGTTCACACAAGGTGTGCTGTTATAAATCCTTCAGCTGCTGTAAACGAACCAAAGCTGTTAATTCCTGGGCTTATGCTCTTGCTTCATCCGCTTTTTCAAAGTTACTGATGCTGTCTTTTTTTTCTGTGCAGTTTGTCTGGGAATCAGTCTGTGTCAGAAGGATCCCAGAAACTATATATTTCCTTCATGGGCACAACTTCTAAAGCTGTTGCAATGCCTTCCTCTAAAACTGAGCAGGAAGGGATTTCCTGGACTAGGTATTTAAAAAAATGAAGATAAACTTAGAAAGTAAATGAAATTATTGTGTTGATATTTTAAGTGTTAGTTTGGAGTTGTTTGTTCATTGGCTTGTTTGTTTTGCTTTGCTTGTTTTAAGACTAAGGGAAATTAAAGGTGAGGAAAAGACCCACTATCAGAATGATAGGACAGCTTAGGGGCTGCCAACAGAGGCCAAGGAACTCTTTGATTATGGAAACTCCTACAACAATATTGTTTGGGTAGAGAAGTGGGATGGGGATGTCTCATACAGGAAAAATAATTTCCTGTAGGTTAAAAACTTTTTTTTGAGACCACTTGAATGACATATTACAATTCTGTGGAGCTGTCTTCACTGTGATCTTAGAACTCCACGGCTGTGAACAAAGAGAGAGAGTTCAGGTCCTGCTGTTCCCAGTAGGACACCAGTGTAGACTGCAGTGCAGAACTGGTGCCAATGTTACTCCTGTCTGCTTGGAAGATGACTGGTGGCACCTGAACCCTCAGGGTTCCTGATTTGGGTATGTACTGCATGAATTTACATTTGTGGCAAGTAGATGCTACAACACGGTTCTCTGTTGTGGTTCCCACTGAACACAGCCTATCTCTGATAATTCTTTGGGTTTCTCTGGCACTTTCAAAACAGCTTTTCTGAGTTTTTCTCTGAATGAAAATGACAATGTGAGAATGACATTCCTGAAATGTTGAAGACTTAGAGGTTCAGAATATAAATATTCATTCTGCTACCAAATTAACAGACTATCATATTGACCAGGCATACTGGCATATTGACCAGGTTTACTCCTGTTAAAGCTGTGTGTTTAAGGACTTCAGAAATGGGCTACTTCCAAAAAAGCTTAGAATAATGTCTCTTTTCCTATGTGTGTATCAGCAGACTGGTCCAGAGGAAGAAGGAGCTGTTCTGACTCCTGCTGTGGTACAGATCTCTCAGTGGAGTACAGTGAGAGGAGTGAACCAAGCCTGGGGATGTCTGGAGTGGACTTTGCTGCTTTCCTTTAGAACTAAACAATAAATACAGACTTGCAGTCAGTAGGATGATAATGCATTTTTTAAAATGTGCATGTCTTTTTTTTTTTTTTTTAACTTTTTAAATGAAGTATGTCTGATTCCTCAGAACCCAATGCTCACTGCTACTTGGGGAATATGGAGAAATTGCAAAAAAAATTGTAAAATTCCCACCCTGACTTCTTCCCATAGACAGCCACTGACATACCAGTCTACCTCCTATCAAAATGTGTCTAAAGAAACACTTATTTCACATACAAAGCTGTTCCAATCTCATCAGAATTTATGGAAGAACCATTCCAGGTTTTTGCTCAAGCAAGCACAAAACTGTATTTATTTTTAGCCATGCACAAATACTTCTGTTTCTCTAGTAACTGTTGTGTCTATCTGGCAACTCAAATTTTCAACACCCTTGCACTAACAATTTCAGTGGGATGGATGGCAATCAGCAATACATATGACAGCCTCTCAAAGACAACAACTGATATTCACAATTTCTCTTATTTTTGATGGAAATCTGTCCAGAATAGCAATGTATTTCTGCCATGGGGAAATACAGCCTACATTTACCCCAGGGACTATCATGTGACCATCTTGGAAGACCTTTGCCTGAGATATCCATCTGAAGCTATCCCTTTAAATGTGGGAGCTCCAGGAAAGGGCTGGTTTGCAAGTGTGTTTGCAACTTTTCTCTGCTGGAGCTAAAGAGTATACTTGACATTAATTATGCTTCCCCTTGCACCTTTTTTTTTATGTTTATGCAGAAATGTTGCAGTCTGTTATCTCTCAAAAAGAAGTCTCTGTTACATTTTAGTGTTGTTTCTTGTACATACTCATGCTTTTCATGTAAGTTCCATAACTCAGCACTTTTATTTATAAAACAGTATGTTCTAGGTCTTCCTTAAAAATTCGGGTGATAACTTTCATTGGATTTTTGTGTTTTTCTTGGTGTGTTTTCTGGGGTTGCTTTGGTTTGTTTTTTTTTTTTTCTAAGACATACAGAGGGAGAGGGTTGGAAACTTTTTATTTGACTTGTTGTTAACTTGACCTGTCTTATGTTTTCATTTGTGTTTTTTAATGCTGTTCCACAGCTGTGAACACAGGGTAGTAAAGAGTAGTATATCAATGCTATGATAGTAATAGGTCTCTGTGTATGTGAACTAATAAAGTGGGGCTGAAAAATTCAGGGATTGATATAACTATTGTCTGAAGTCTCAGCACTTCACTGTCAGAATTCCTGTTTTCCCATTTTTACCCTTTTGTCACTCCCTGAGCTATTATACTCCCACTTACATGTCATTATTTTACACTATTATGGCTGAATACCTGGTAAAACACAATTATTTAAAGAGGTTGATAGAAGAGTCACCTCTGTCCCTGCATGGTCTTTTTATCTCCTTTCTAGTTCAAATGAAAACAGTTAGGGGTTGGGTTTTTTCCGCCATTGCCTTTGCCTCTTTTCCTTTGTTAAGATCTCTTCAGCTCAGTTGACTCTGTGACAGTTCAGTTAACTCTGACATTTTGGGGACATAGTTTGCATGAAAGAAACTACAAAACAAAAACTGCACTTCATCTTCAGAGTCTGAGTTCTGAAAACCTCTCCTGAAGCAACATACTGAGTGTATGTATAACGTCAGTAATTCCTACATCGTTAATTATCATATAAAATTGCTTACATCAGAACATTGTTATTTAGGCTGCAAAATCAAGTACTAGAAATGTCTGACCTAGAAGTTTCCCATTCAGCTTTAACTCTGCTCCTTTCAAGTGTCTGCCCTGTGTTCAAGCTGGTTTCCTTAGGAAATATTGTTTGTATCTGTAATTAGGTTGTCGCAAGTCTTGTGGGGCTATAATGTTTTACTGGCCCCTGAACAACTGAATTTTCCTGTATTTTGAGGAGGACTTTGCAGGCTTGATCTAATTTAAAGTTATCCTCTGTCTGCATATGGCATGTTATGTAGGGAGCATATATGCAAGACTTTCCAATAATAAAGATTGATAATCAGATTCTGGAACTAGATTCCCACATTTCCACCTCGATTCCCATCCTCTCCATCACACTAAGTGCATTTGTGTTACCTGTGCTTCTGAATGTGCTGTCTCTATTGCCCTCTTGCCCCAGGTGGCATAAGTAGGTCCTGTGAGGAGTAGATGTCTATAATGAATAGAAGATCAGTATATTTCTGGTAACTTTTAAGGTGGTGTTTGCAACCACCACTTTATTTCTTACTGATCAGATTAATTATGTTATGGAAACACCTTTCCTCCTCTCCATGCTAAGGTCTCTGTATTCAGAAGCTGCAGCTGAAAATATCAGGGCTATTTCAGTGAGGCTTGTCTTGTTAATGTTAGTAATAGAGATGCTGGGATTTGCTTTGTAGATGTTTTTTGCTTGCCTATATGGACAACTAAACCAAAAGTGCATTTGACTTCACGTTTCCTGGCTTATGTTTCAGATCTTTGAACACTGTTGTGGGGCTACTCATGAATTCCATTATTTCAATGGATCTACTCACGCAAGCAACTCGTAATTTGCAGGTGGATTTGCAGGGCTGGATGTGGTTCACATTCTGTGAGGCAGCTGCTGAAGTCTCTGAGTCATGGAACCATTACAACGCCTTCAGCCAGGCAGCAATGCTTGGTGGCCAGGACAGCTAAGCTGGCTGCAGAAGGAGGAACACCATCTATGGAACCAGGAGTAGAGAAGAGGCAGCAGGCATGCTTCCTTCATTTTAGGACATGATAGTTTGGACTCTGTCTAAGAAATATGGTAAATGTAACTGTGCCTCTCCTTTCTTTAAAAAAAAAACAATTGTCTGAGGCGATAATGCTAACGATAAGACCAAAAGGTAATATTCAAATCTTGGACCAGTATGGTATTTCTTTAAAAACAAAAGACAAACACTTGTTTAATTCAGGGAGATAACTATAGTAATTTTTCCCAATAAGGGGGCTTTTTTGGTCATTGTTAGCTACCCAACAGTTTGGCTGAGGTCAGCCCATAAATCTTAGTCCATGAGTTTGATTGTTACAGTGTGTTTCATCTGTCATACCTTTAGAGAAGAGGAGAAACAAAAATATAGCTTTTAGTATTTCTAAGAGGGGTGAAGTCTCAGTTATCAAAGTTGATACATTGCTATTTAACACTCACCCTTCTTTTTATTTTCTCTTTCCCTATCATCAGTTGCAAACACTGATGGTCAGTTGCCAGAGTTAACATTTATGCTTCAGGTATTTCCTTCTGACGAGATCTTTGAGAGCTGTCCTCTTCCAGCCTGACCTGGGCATGGCCTTTCCTTACCACTCTGGAGTCTTCTTCCCTCCAACACTGGTCTGATGCCTTTGCATTGCATCATTTTGAAATACACTCTGGAGTGGGAACACCACCCTACAGCACAAGTATCGTGGCTATTTCAGTGCTTATTTCTTTTTGTTTGCTTTCTTGCCCTTCTCATATTTTACATTTTGTTTTTTTTTTTTTTTTTTCCTGGCTTATCCTCCTTGATAAACATTCTTTGAGTTCATTTTAGCTAATTCCAACTCTGGGCCTAATTCCAACCTTGCAGAGCACATGCTGCTGTGGGTGGAAGAGCTTGTGTTTGCGAGTGCGACGGAGGTGGCCTGCACATGACTAAAAGCTTTCTCATGCTGTGTGTGGTGAAAAGGAGTAAATAGTTGTTGCTGCACCATTATGCCCCAGTGGGAGCTTATGAGTCCTGTTCAGCTGAACAGACCATTGAGACAACGCTGTTGTTGCAATCATGCTTCAGGGGATCACCACGACTTTTGAGAGCAGACTTGTCCCACTGCCCAGAGTCCCTAGTTGAGCTCTGAATTTCCATTCTGAGGTCCAAGCACTTCTGAACCCAGAAGTAAAAGATTCCCTTCATGGTTAAAATACCGTTGAGGATAAAGGAACTTGGAAAATAGTTGGTCTAAAACATTCCTTGTACAAGCACACAACGTTTTTTCAGGGTATGCTGATGCTGGTTCCAATTGTTGTGATTTGGAGTTACTCCTAAATAATAACACATTATACAGAGCTATAGCTCTGCAAATTAAATGTTTGTTGAAAACAGGACTGGAAGGAGAGCAGTAGTTCACACAATGCTTTGTAATATGCTTTACGGTGTCTGTATAGCTAGGGAATTTGAGGTATGTTTGTTTTTCATTGCCATCTTTTCAAGTCGTGTCACTAGACTTGTGGCCAGCTCTCAGGTTGTTTCAGGAGACTCTGATGTTCCTCCTTTTATGTTTCATAGCTGTCTTCATCAAAACAAGCCTGGCATGTAGGGAAATCTTCACCAGATTGAAAAGGGGCAAGGAGCAGAAGCGGAATATTAACCCTGACATGGCCCAGAGCAAAGAAATCCCCGACAGCTTTTATATTTCAGTCTGTGGGAGAAAACAAAACAGCCTGACTGTAGCAGAAAGTGATGCAGAAATAACAGAAGCAGCCATGAGAGAGAACATGAGAGGAGAAGGACCTGTTACAACCTGATCTAATATTAATCTGGACAGCTGAGCGCTTTGGGAGCGCTTCTTGCTGACGGACATGGACGTGCATGAGGATACACAGCTTCCCCCAGCTGGAGCACACACTCTCCCATGCCATTGGGGCACTGAGCAGTTTACTCTGGAAACATGCATGGCACAAGAGCAGCAGGATGGTTCTCATCATAAAAACCTTGGGTGTCTGGTAGAACTGGGCAAACTTCTTGTGCAGAGCAGAGAGCCATTGCTGTGATTCCTTTTTTCCATCTTCCCTTCCTAAATCTAATTGATGCTGTCAGGGGAAAAGCTACTTATTTTGATCACATCATTCTACCTTTTACATTTTAGTTCATGTGTTTGGTTCATCTGTTGCAGGTAAACAAAGCCCTGCAGACATGCTGGCACAGAAAGCACAATGATGTTACCACATGATGTTTGGCAGTGTTGATCCAATTTCTTGCTCTGCCACAGACTTTCTGTGCTGGCTTGAAGAATAAACATGATTTCTCTGCAATTCAGTCCCTCATCTGTAAAATCATAATAAAACTAGGCGATGAATGGATTTTTTCAGTTCAACAGCCAAACTGTCAAATCAAATGAAAAGGTGACAATTTGGCTTAGAATTAGAATCTTACCAAATCAGATTCAACAAAAATAAAGGTCATTTCGAGTTTAATTTGCTTGAAAATGAGTTGTTGTGATTAGCTTTATATACTTAGAGATGACCTTATTTTTTCTTTGAAAAGAATATTGTATTGAAATGCAAGCTTAGTTTTCATGACAAGATCTGAATGAAACACTGTCATTGCCAAGCAGTTCCCTGTTTTCTTCTTTTATACTCTAGTCCTTCTCCCTGCTTTACAGAGCATTTTCTACAGGAGTTGAAGAAATCATTTTTCTTTCTCTGAAACATTACTGCTTGGAAATATAATAACAAAAGCAATAATTAGGTCATTTTATACAAGTCTGTGTTGCCTAACAGTGTAAGTGTGTATATGGAGGGTGCAGGATGAGGTCACCTAGATGTCTCACTCAGGGGTATATGTGCCTGGATAGAAAAGCAGACAAGTCATCTTTGAAGAATAATTTTTATTTTGCAAAGAAGTGTGCCCCTGTGGGGGAAAGGTCAGTGTCCGAAAGCTCCACAGTCCGAATTTTATGCCAACTTCATTTCTAAATTTGGCCTAATCTCACTGCTGTTAACCTTAAAGCAAGTTTTATAGTGAGCAGGATCAACCTCTTCTGTGTAACCTTGATGAGTCACTTGAACTTTCTGTGCTTCATTTTTTCCCATCATGGATTAAATAAGGAAACATCCTTCTTTCTTCAGAGAAGTGTCTTTCTGTTGAATTGACTTGATGTTTGCAATGTGCTTTGAGATAATAATTTCTCCCTGTAGACCTTCTGTAGCATCACATGCTGATCTGATTCAGCTTGGTCAGACCACTGGTAAATCTAGGAGAGGGGGATCAGAGCAATGGCCATGCCACAATCTTTCCCTTCTCTGTCTTTCCCTGTCTTCTTTGATACTTTAATAATGAGACCAAGCTTTTAGATGGACTATTAACACTGAACAGGATGCTGGGAAAAGGACATGTCATTAAAATATAGAAGACAAATAAGTTCTATTTCCTTTTTTTTAAGGTGGGTAAAATCAGTACCTAACATGATCTGATAGAATCAGCAGAACAATATATCACATAGAAACATAGGTATAAACTAATAACAGCCTGGTAGTTAAAAAAAATTATCTAAAAAGGCAAAGTTCCAGCACTGCCACAGAGCTATTTCTGTTCTAGTGTTTCTGTGAAAAGCAATGCCAGAAGCATTTCTGGAAAAATGAAGCCAGAGAAATAGTTGTCGTTCATCTGAGCATCTGACACAGTTACATAACTTCTGAAATCACTGCAGCAAGTTTTGAACAATGTGCAAAATGAAAAAATGCCCACCAAGCTCAGAGAGCAGAGAAGAACTGCGAGGCCACTTGGAAACTGCTGTGCCGTGTTCCTCCGTGCAGGCACATAATCTTCAGCCTGGTTGGAGACAGAAGTGCCTGGGATGCTGTAGATTGACAACCTTCCTCCATAACTAATCCGCTTGTTTGCTGAGAGGTTAATGAGAGCTATGCCTGTTCCTGGAGGATGACCCCCACAGTGTTCTAAGTTTTTGGTTTTTTTTTCTTTTTGGAGAGAACATCGGTGACAAGGCATGAGAAACAGAAAGAGAATATGTACATGCGGTATTCTTACGTTTAGTCTCCAGTTAAAAAAAAAAAAAAAAAAAGTCTTCTTGAGAAAATTTTGAGAATGTCTAGGTATCTAACCCAAAATTAAATATTTCTGCTACATTATCTCTGCCAGTGATTCCATCAGTTCAGACTACAGTAATGCTCATACTGATAAGACTTACCCTATACCCAGTACTGCTGATTCTAACCATCAAACAACAGCTCTTAAACCATCAAGAAAAAGAATGGCACAAACCAAAGTTAAATGCCAATTTCTGTTTATATCTTGTGCTAGGAAAACCACAGCTTCTTTCTATTTTTTTTTCTCCCATCTCTTTAGTCTGTAGGTGTTTTATTTTCAAGGTTTTCTCAGGGGTTTGCAAGGCCAGGTGTAAAAAAGTCTGAAGTTCTCATACAATTTCCCAGCTCCAAGAGTAGAAAGCCCATTTTCTTCATGACTTGCAATGATGACAGCCCCAAGATTAGCCCATGCTGCTTATTCCAGTGTGGGGTCTCAATAAAATTGGTGCTGCTTTTCACAGAACTTAATAGTTTGGCCAGGATCCAACTGCAGAATTGAAGTCTCTAGTGGCTGAAAGAAAAGTGAGGGAAGGCAGTATCTTCTTCATTGGAAAAAAAAAAAAAAATTGTCTATCCTATGCAGAATCCATCCCACTTTTGATAGGTCTCCAGAAGGAATTCTGACCAGCAGTAAAATGAAATATGAAATGTGTAGGTCTTGGAATTGTTCATTGCTTCTTGATGATATTATATAGACTGCTTTCTAATTTTGTAATGTAGCTCACCCACAGGTAGCAAATGCTTTTTAAGAGGGTGCAGCCCTCGCTTTGCACATCACCCTGAGCCTCTGAGGCTGCCACTCAGAGGACGGTGGCGTGGGCGGGGAACGTTTGCTGGGCACGGCGTGAGCCAGCCCGCGGTGGAACAGCCCCTGGGATGCCCGCCCCGAGGGATGCGCTGGGCGGCAGCGGCGGCGGGCGGGCGCTCGGAGCGGCTCGGGGCCAGCGGAGCGGCGGGAGCGGGNGTCGGGAGGGGTCGGGAGGGGCCCGAGAGGGGCCGGGAGGGGTCACTCTGTCCGGCAGTCGCGCCCGCACAGTCCGGGGTAAGCGCCAGCTCCAGCCCGCTCGTCTCCCCCGTTGCCTCCGCACTGCGCGGGACACAATATATGAACATAGGATAATAATGTCTAACGTGTAACACGTTAATGTGCTGGCGGGAACAAGGGCACCACGAATTCAGCGGGATAGCGTGTTCCCTGTGCGACCCTCCAGGCTGCTTTGTGTCCCAGGAAGTTCGTACAGCACGGACTCGTAGTCACCTGCTCTGCAAGAAAGCTAAATAAAGTTTAAAGCTATGCTAACTTTCTTCTGCAGGAGGTTGCACGCTGAGTTGAGGCATTAGGTAAACTACCCCGCTGTTAATGAGAGAAGAGAAAATTCAGTGTCTCTAAAGAAAGGATCTGTCTGTGAGGTGCTCTTTGAGTCTGAATTTTGTGTGTGGTCTTTAAGTGTCAAAACTGTGTCATACAGGAGCATCCAGGACTACAGGAGCAACACCTGTTTGTAGCTTCACTTTGGCTAAAGGATTAAGGACTGGCTTGAAATTAAGCATGGAAGATGAGTAATTGTCTGCCACAAAGACCCTTGATATATTAGATGGTATCCTATCCACCTAACACCCTGCTGCAAGAGGTGGGATCCTGCACTCTCTAGAGTGCAGCCTGTTTTCCAGAGCAAATTACTTTCCCAGATATCAGTAATGAATCAGAAACTGTAATGAGGTTTTCTTTTATCAGGAGTTCTAAGATGCCAGGAAAGCGTACCAGGCTGCTGGGAGAGCACAGCAAAGGGGGGTGCTGGACTCTCTGGAGTGCAGCTTCTCAGTTTGCTGAACATACAAGAAAGCATATCCTGCCTTGATGGTGGTTCAGGAGGTGCTTTATTACAGACACGTGTGTTTTCACCGAGAGTTGAGTGTACACCTAAGTGCTTTCCCAGCCTCTGCATTTCAAAATCTAGTCCAGATCCTTGTAAAATAAGAGAGAAATGTTCCGTTTGCAGAAATAGATTTTAAATAATGCCCTTTTTATAACTGTGTATATTGATATTTGGGGGTCTGGATTTTAAATCGGTCCACAATTTGTATGTCATATTATTCTTGGATTGGAGGGCCAATACTGAGTATCATGCTTGCCTTGTGTACAGATGGATCATATTTAAGCTATTTAACAGCAAACTCCTAGAAAAAGTTGGGTAATTTGAACCTGGTTTGCTCTATTTTTTCATGATAGCACATCTCATATTATGATTTGAAACACTCAAGGTTGTTAATATCATGTGCACTCCCACAGTGGATGAGTCAGCTCTTCAAAACCAATAATTAGTATCCTCATTGATTCATGCTATCACTGAGCCCGTGATGGGTCGTTTGTGGCTTGCAGTCTTCTGGACACAGCCATATGGCTTCCCAGTGGGATCCAGGGCGCTGACCCTGGGCTATTACAAGGGATACATGGTTGGCATGCTAGACTGCTGATTAAATATTAACCACGGCAGACACATTATTTCCACTCTGCTTTGAAAGGAGTCTTTAATTAGGAAGAAAATAACAGCAGCAAATGAAGTTTCATGGTTGTTGCCAGAAGTAAATATTTTGACCCGTTTCCTGTGGTACAAGCTCAGAAAAGTCCCTGGAGACTTTCAGGCTGCCACTCAGACCAAATTCAGGTGTCCTGAACAGTATCCAACTGTCAATCATCTGACATAGGTAAGGAGATTTAAATAGGAGAGATGACTTGCCTAGATAAAAGGAACATACCTCTGTTAAATTCAGCTATGTCTTTTTCTAGGAACAGCTACTCTTGAAGCTGTAGTTGTACGAACAGCTGAAAATGCTTCTTTTCTTTTTTTCCTCCCATTTTTCCTCATAATGGAAATTCTTGTCAAAGAACTTTTCCAGGAGCTTTAATTCAGTTCATTACTTAACAGTCTCGTTTATTATTCTTACATGTCCTGATAGAAGAGTCATTGGTTTTAATTACATTCTGGGGGTAAGGGGAATAACTAGTTAAGGATGCACATTTTGCACTTCATGAATAATGTATGATCTTAGGTACATAACTTTAATGCTTTATCTCTTTATGAGATGCTGAGATAATCCAGAATTTATTTTTTTCCCTGAGAAATGAAGATGTAATAGTTTTTTTAAATTCCTTATTCCTAAGACCTTGAGTTTGTCTTTGCTGTTTGCCAACCCCTAAGAATCCTTTCCTAAAAATTAAGCAGATTTTTAATGTTTAAAACAACCTCTAATTTATTTGTAAGTGAATAGAAAGAGGTTTGTTGGTTCTTAATACTTATTACACATCCAAGGGAGTATTTTTTAAACAGTAATTTTGAATTTTTCATTGCAGATAAATATAGACTTGCTGTTCCTGTCAAATTATGTGCATCTCCTAAAGCCTATAGGAAGCCACTTCGATGTTTTATTAAAAAGAAATGTGATTGAGCCAATTGCTAATACAAGCAGTAGTTTCATGTACATAAATCCTGCCACTCCCTTTTGAGTTATAAGCACTAAAAGTGGATATTTTGTATTTCAATACAGCTTTCTCAGGGACAAGGATGAGAAGAGTTAGGTGTGTTATTATGGATTTTTCTTAGTTTTGGATTATATTTTACATATATGTAACCTAAATATGACCATAGTTTTAGAAACAATCTTTGCTGTGCATCAAAGCAGGACCCCATCAGAAGCACTGGTAGTGGCACTACACAGTACCAGACTTTAAATATGTTTTATAGGAAAACTTTCTCACAGAGGGTACGAGACAACCAGCTTGTGGTTGTTTTATGCTTGAGAAAGTCTTATTTCCTACACAGTAAATTCTTCCATCTCGCTGGTGTCTTTTAATGTCTGTTTCTTAGAACCACTGTTAATCTTTGTCTACAGAATGTATGTGCTGTGGCTCCTTTTTCCATAGATAATTCTTCCATCACATGTATTCATGTGACAACTTGCTTAATTTTCTCAGGCTAAATTTCACAGCATCCCACTTCTTAATTTATGTGATTTTTAGCCTTGGTAGTTCTGTTGAAGACCATCATTTATAAAGACACTACTTCCCCTTCCCTTCACTCCCCCAATATTCTACCCAGGGTTTTACTTCTGCAAGCTGGAAGTGTACATTAATTTTTTTCTTTGCTTTTTAATTAAAGCTGGCTTCTGTAACCAAGGTTTGATTTTGGTTTAGTACTCTTTAAAGCAGTGATGTCTTAAACCATGAATGAAAGTGAATTTTTCCTCTGTTAGCTAGCTAGATTGTGTACTTAAAGAAGGTGAGATGATAATAAACATAAATTGTTGCACA
Organism: Rhipidura dahli; assembly: GCA_013399225.1. Classification (NCBI taxonomy): domain Eukaryota; kingdom Metazoa; phylum Chordata; class Aves; order Passeriformes; family Rhipiduridae; genus Rhipidura; species Rhipidura dahli. The sequence goes on along the minus strand of VXAC01005357.1, from coordinate 174,674 downwards.
TTGGTACTGAAGAAACTTTCTTCTCATTGAGGACAAGCTGTTCTTGGAAACAGAAGAGCCATTAGTGAAGATGTGACATTCAGGAGATCACAGGAGCTTCTGTAGGGAGATTGTGCTCTTTGAAGTCCTACCTTCATCACTGGCACACACAAAACCCTGGACTAAACCTCTTAAAAGTGGTAGCAAAGCTCCTTGCCAGCAGTCAAAAGACCTTTCCATCTCCCAGTATATCTGTCTCCACACTTCAGTGCTTCTTTTGCAGATGTCTTGGGTGGTCTTCCTCTATTTCATCCAAAGGGAAACTCACTGCACAGCCTGCCTGCACCTCTTCAACCCTGTAAACAGCCATCAGAAAAAGGGAGAATCTCTTCCTTTTCTGTTTATCTGTGTGGCAGAAAAGGTGACCACTGACATCCACCCTTTATCAGCTGAGCTAGTCCAAAGACTGAAATCCTTGGAGAGATTCCCTGTGCCTTCCCAAGCCTTCAGGACAGGCCTGTTGCAACTGCTCAGTGTTGCACTTCTGTGCACTCAGCCTCTTCCTCCTACATTAAGACTTTCAAAGTTTCTAAGAAGAAATCTATTTTGTGTCTTTGTGGATTCATTCAATTAATTACATGGTAGAGCAAATTAGCTGTTTTGCTCAGCTGGTATTATCAGCAATAGGTCAAATTCTGCCCACAGCTTCTCCCTTCTCGATGCAGAGTAGATCTGTTGAAGTGCATATGGATTCTTCCAGTTTCACTTTAGGATAACTTGAAGCAGAATTTAGCCCATTGCACCTAATTACATGAAAATCATCTTGTAAAGGTCTCATTAGCCTTTCTATTTGTGCCAGTGGTTTTCTACATTACTCATTGCAGCTAATATATGAGTGATATTGGTCTAGCTGTTTGCATACAAAAAGTTTATATTCTTATCCTCTGAATCCCTAGGTATGTTCTTGGGTTTTCTTCTGGTGGTAGTAAGACTTGATTTAACAAAGGGATAAATGATTTCAAGGCTATAATGAACCTGCACTACAGAAAACTCCATTAAGCCAACAGATGTCTGTTGATTTTTTTGCCATTATGTTTTTTTCTTTACTATGTCAGGAACTCTTCAGTATGTTATTCGTTTTTCTTCAAGTTCCTCAGCATCATCAGGGCCTTAGATATAATGTATATTGGAGATAGGGGACTCATGGAGAAATGTACTTCTTTTACTTCAGGGTTGCTGTGTGGCTGGAATGGCAAACATTAATGATTATGGTAATAGAAAATGAATAAATTTTGCAGTGCTCAGAGGTGCAGTGTCTATTTATGTTACCTGTTAGCAGATAATGCAGTCTCTGAAGAGCACTGCCCTGGGCTGTGTTCTTGTCACTCCTTCCTCCTTCATAACTGATTGGATAATCAGTAAGAAATCCTCCTGGGGACAAGCAACTTAACGTACAAAGGGGCAACTATTTGGTAGGAATCTTCCTTGTTAATTGGAAAGAAATCTTAATAACCCAACCTGTCACTAAGGATATGTGGAACATAGGGCCCTAAAATACAAGCCAACGTGATGTTCTCATCACTTGTCATCGCAGATCTAAGAGTATTTATGGATGTTTTATGACACTGGACCGCAAGAGAATTAATAACATCTTACCCTCGCTTAAGGGGAGCAGTTGCTCATCAAGACTTCCTCAGTCTTTCTGTAAAGTCTTTGTGCCTTTGTATGTAAACTAGTGCAGTTCATTGTGGCAGATGGATAGATGCAGCTTCCAAAATGCTTTTAGCTAGAAAATGATGAAGAAATTATGCAAGGATATGAAAGAATATTTTTTCCAACCATGTTTTCTTGTGTTTGGGGAGCAAGGGGACTTTTGTTTTGCTTTGAGGGGTTTTTTTTAGGTTGCTTTTTTATTTTGCTTGGTGGCTTTTTTTTGTGGTGGATGTTGTTGTTGTTGTTTGGTTTTTAGTTGGGTTTTTTTAGGTTGTTTTTTGTTTGTTTGGGTTTTTTTTTTGTGCATGCTATGTTTCTCCCACTCACACCTATTTTATTGCATAGAACTAGGTACAAAGTCCTCCCATTTCTTGTGTGCTGTATCATTTCAGATCCTGACAGATCATAAGGATGTATCTCTCCTGTCAAATAGCACTCATAGAAACTTCTTTAATTTTTTTCCTCTGACCTTACTAAGCCTAGAAAATACAGCCTGTGAACCCTAACTATTGCTGTGTAAAACCTGCTGAAACACTAATCAAACAGCACACTGGCTGGCTTCCAAGGAGTGCAACAGTGCTCAGAAATGACCCAAATAATTTTTATTAATGGGCTTAACATTACTTTCATTTCAAAAGAGACAAATCATTTAATAAAATGTGTGTTCAGTTGTGTTCATTAGTGCTAATCAGTAGTTCATTAAACCTTAATCATAGCAATTTCGGGCCACTAATATTCAGGTAGTTTAATAAAGGCCCCAGCAGTAAAAGAGCACACTTTGCATATTCAGGAACATATTTGTCCCTTGCAGAACTACTTGAATACACATGGTCAATTCAGGTGGGTATCAGGGATGTGACAGTATCAGATGAAAGGAGGAAAAGGGTACATGGCCAAACACCACCAACAGAGTTTTACCTGCAGCACATGCTGTACTTTTATATTATGGAGTTTTGTCCCATAGACCACTGTTATTTACTTGGTTGGAAGTACCATCTGAGCAAGGAATGCATCAAGCTAAAACTTCGGATGAGTGGAGTGAGCTTCTGTAGTGGAAACAGCAGGACAAAGCCTAAGTGCATTGGTAATGCTTAGTATTTTGAAAGGTTGATTTATAAAACAGCATATTGGATAATACTGTGTCTCCAGTTCATAGAGTAATTAACATATGTAAATTTTCAGCATATGTGTAGGTCTACTGAAGTCACTACTTCTAAAGTCCTGTTCAAAGCTCATGAATCTGGCTTAGTACTTTTCTGAGATCTCGTGCTGTCTTCCAGGGAGGGCTGTTACCAGCTGAACAATTCCCTCTGGGTGTGTGAAGCCCAAACTGTGCTATAGACAATGTTGAAAAAAATGCTTCACTTTCTACTATTTATGTATTAAAAGTCACTCTGGATTTCATGCTTTTCACTGAAGTCTGAGGAATAAGAGTGGCTTGTATCAATATACTCATTCTGTGTCAGCATTCCTATGTGCAAATAATATCATGAGCTGGTTCATTCCTACTAAAATTTTATGCTAATTCAAGTTTCTACAAGCATGTCAGTCCTAATTGCTTTTGTGAAGTAAACAAGAGTTAACAGGTGGTTACAAGGATGAAACTTTCGGTAGAGACCTGGAATTTCTTGTTGCTTCTTCTGAAGTTCTCTTCATTGAAATCCAGTTGTAGTTTTGAGAGGCCACTTTCTGTACTTTAGGTAAGCATAGGTGAAGCAGGTATAGCAGCATGTGAATCTCTTCCCTTCAAGAAGTGCAGTGCACTGTTTTATCATCTCAGTGCAGTAAGATGTCCTCATATAGTGAGGTTATGCTTCAGATCTGGTCCAGGTAAGAAAATTATTATTTAACCCAAATTGGGTCCCTACTTTAATCTGCTTTCACACTTTCCTACCATCTCTTTCTGATTTACCAGTTCTCATGGATGGTGTTGACCCATTTCAGTGAGGTAACTTGATGTTTGTATTGAATTTTTGTCCTGCAATAAAACATTCTGCCAGAAAGAAAACAATGATTTACTTCTTTCCACCTCTGTAGATTGAATACCATATAGAAAATATTTCCTTTTTTTCTTGCTATAACCACCCCTTTCTCCTTTTTTTTTTCTTGATTAAATAAGGAAGTGAAAATGCTATGAGAAGATACATTCTGTAAAAATTGCATGTAGTAAATGAATGTCCAGACATATTAATGCAATAGAATTCTAAGTGTTTCTGGCTAAGGTAGCTATATTCATCCTGTCTTTACCTGCACTCTTGTGCAGGTAAGCAAATGGTATATTTGTTTTCTGCTTTCTCTTGACTGGAGTCTCGTGTAATGCACTTAACCACCTCTCTAAAGCTCTGCTTGAAATAAACCTGACATTACAACAGGCTGATGATGCTTTAATGCACTGCATAGGAACTTACCAACAGCTCCAAGAAGCAGTGTGGGTTCAGGCTTTATTGTCAAACCTGTCACTATGTCACGGGGACCTCCAGCCCAAAAGACAAAGGTTAAGATTTTAGTGGGGCATATTGTTTTTTTCTCCTCTCTACTGTCATATGACATAGAGAACAAGCAAGTCTAGTGGAGACAGACAGATCTGTGCAGATAGGTGGGACCTCACACACATAAATAACATACTTCATTCCTGGAAGTTTTCCCTTTTATATTCCTTTGAAACTTACAGAAACCTTTTGCATCTAATATAGCAAAGTCTAAAAGAAGAGGCTGGATAAAACCTGGAAGGAGAAGACAGCTCAAACCATGTACAGTCTGGATTTGCTGAAGGATCCAACGTAATAGATTTCAAGGACTTGTTTAAATATATCTAATAATAGGGTGTGGGGTTTTGTAAAAACAGAAGAAAATCAAAGCAGAGGTTTTTTGGGAAGTCCCAAGAAGTGCCAACAGCAGAAGCTCTGACACACCCACTTTGGGATATGCAATCTGTTGGCTAAAAGAAAAGCAGTTTAGCTTACAAAAGGCTCATGGTGGACTGGCATGAAATTCTGTTATGCTGTAACTTTTCATGCTTAGGAAGGTGGCATGTCAGATGTTAAAGAATTTGTATGGTCTGTTTATGAGGACTTGGGTAGATCCAGTTCTTCTGGACCCTGTCTGGAGTCATTGACAGTGCTTCAGCAGAGGAAATCAAAGCTCTGTTGTTGTAGGAGGTCTTTTTTCTTCCTTTCCTTTTTTTAAAATTTGTTTTATACTGTCATAGAGATCCTTCAATGGTAAAAAACATGCATTCGACTTAGACAAAGAGCAAGACTCTCAATGAGTAGTTCTAATAGACTTATTTTCTGTGTCCTGGGATACATGGGGTACATTGACTAGTGGACAAGTACTGGAGTATAAATAACACCATTTGTGGAGCAAGAATGGAAAGAGTATAATTAGGAATGCAAGTTGCTCATAAAAATTATATACTGGTATTGCTCAGGGCAGAAAACAATTTAAATACATTATTTCCTTGCAAAATAGTAAGAATCTAAGCTTAGAATACTAATAAAATATTTGGTTTAAGGCTAACTGTAAGGGGATATTTGGAACAGATGAATCCCATGTTTTATATAGGCTAATAAAATATTATGAACTGGATATGTTTCTAAAACTGCTACTAAGTGGGACTAGATGATGTAGGGGGATTGCTAACATGGTGTAGAATCATTAGCTCTTGCTCACTGTGGTTCAGGAAATCTTAATATGAAGTGAGCCTTCTCTTTCTCCTTAATGGCTGTTTGATGTCCTTCATGAAACCTGTGTGGGTGGGTTTTCAGTTCTAATGCTCAGCTGGCAGATATCCACTCGGTGCCATAAAACACTGTGTTAATTTGCCATTGTGTTCTTCTACAGAAACTGTTACAGGGAGGGGGCAGAGCACTGGAGCTGGGGACTAGAGACTGAACACCTAGCACATAGTCCATGTTACCCATCAAGCAGGATTTAAAGAGCTCAAAATAAACACTTTTTGGTCACATGTTTTAGAAGACTGTGGTTGTACGTGTATGTTTTGTCTTTATAGCTGCCTTTAAGTTGGCAACAGCTGATCATCAAGCAGAAATGTCTTCTGTTAAGTTGGCAACCTGAATTCCTTGTTCTCAGGAAATTATTTTCCCCACCTCTGAGATCCTTTCTGGACATTTTTAATGTTCACTGTGGTGTCGTCCACTTTAAAAATGTTAAATGTTAACTTGTTGTCTTTAAGGGGCCTCGAAATGAATTTTGTTCTCCAAAGCCCTTTCAGCTTGGCTGTGGGCTTCTGCTTTCAAAGGGATACTTTTTCAACTAAACAAGGTCTGTCTATACTCTAATCCACTCTATGAGACACTAGTGAAAATGGTGGGAAAAACACACTGAGATGAAAGGTTTGTCTTTTTTTAATTAACTGATAAAAACAACCAAAGGAAACATATTTGAAGTATAAATAAGACAGTTTATTTGAAGTGTAAGATATTGAAGGGGAAAGTTAATAAAAAGATATGTCAGGAAAACTTTAATGAAATACAGAAACTCTAGGGGAAAAAAGATAGAAAATGACACATGAGAAACCAGGTGAAATATGTGGAATATAAAAAGAAAAGTGTACAAGAAATCTTCATTCAAGCCAAGAGTTCGCAGGGCTCTTGGAAAACCTGAATGGAGTTATAAATGAATGAGGTTGCAAAAATCTGAAATGGTTTGTTTGTTTGTGGCATTTACCCACAAGAACCCTTGACCATCCCAGGCTAGAGATGATTGGTGTTTCTTCTGTGAGGAAGGTAAGGGTTATGATGCGTTAGATGTCTGAAAATTCAAACAGCAGCTGAATTGTATCCACAAGTATTCAAAATAAGTAAGACAGGAAAAGGTCTTGATTGCAAAATATAGAGGAGAGTAATGTGCAGATAAATGAACAGTGTTTTTTCTGTAGCTTGCTTTGCTGGAGCTGTGGTGTGGTAGTTGTACGTTGTCATAGCAATGCCTTATTTTTAAGAAAATGGGGATTAAGTTTGCAAACACTTCATCAGTTGTTGGATATTGCAGCCTGTATTTATATGTTATTTGGTAAAAGAATATACCACCACAGTAATTCAACAGAGTTTGAAAATGGGCCTAAGGGATTTGAAAGCAGAAATTGCAGTGAAAAATTATAATGAAAGTAGTACTCTTGTATCAACTAAAATCCATAAAAATCAACCCTAAAGTATTGAGGGCTTTTGTTGCTTTTTCTTTGCTTGTTTGTTTGTTTTTCTAGTGAACGTTTCTGCATAGGCACTGGGAGAAGTTTTACAATTTAAACTTGAGTGTGGCATTCAAGAGTAAAGCTGTTTCTGTGGCGGGTTTCATTTAAGTCTCATTGTCTACATTCTTTCTATTTTGTCTTCCACCCCTTCACTGTGAAATACCTGCTGGAAAGGTGCTGGGGTAAGACCCTTTGTTGAAAGGGGAAATTTTATCTCTCAATCTGAACTGATTTACAGCGAGGATGCTGTAAACTGATGGGGCATCAGGGGGTAAAAGGACTTTGGAATCCCCTTTGAAAAGAACCAGGACCATAAGTGTAGATGTCACTTTAACTAGATATTATAGCCTGACTCCCAAAGGCTTGGCATGAGTAGCTCACAGGGAGTCTGAAAAACTGTCTATGCATGGACATTTTGTGACACCAAGGGTCTGGAGGCAGGTGACCACAGGGATTTTGGTTGTTGATGAACTTGAGTCCTTAATACACAGAGAGTGTGTACTTGAAAAATTGAGTAGTTGGGCAGCACTTTACCTGAAGAGCACATTCTATTTTTTTTTTTTTTTTCTGATGTAATCCATCTCAGGCTCTTGTTGGTTTTTATCTTATGTTTGATTTTCATCTTATGTTTGATTTTCATTCTAAGGGTTTTTTCAAGTGAGGGGTTTTAATCACACTTGGAGAAAAATTAAATGTTTTTTTTTCTCATTTTTGTCCAATTGCCACTGCAGACAGATGGAAATATATGTGACTAATATAATGAATGAGTGTATCCCTATAACTTGAATCAAAAGAGTCCAGTGAAACTAAAGGCCCTGGCTTTATGCTCTCCTTTTTGATCCTAGCCCGAGGCAGACTTAAAGATCAAAGCTTGCCATGTCAACAGGTATAGAGATGATATATTGCCTCTCTGCAGTATTCTCCAAGTCTGATTTATACTGCATGGTGCACAGAACTAGTTGAACAATAGAGTGTAAATGAAGTGTTGGTAAATATTTGAATCACTGAGGATGAATTTAGGAGGGAAAACCAGCCAGCTGGTTCTTTGTCTTGTCATTTTTATGTCTTATGTAATGTCAAAATGCATTGGGACACCTCTACTTGTTCACTTAGATATCTGAGTCAAACTGTACATTTCCTCATCCCATCTTCCCTCTAGCAGCTGAGGAAGTCCTTTCATAGAGTTTCACTAACTTAAAAGAGGACTTCTTCAAAAGCTCAATATTTTCAACAGTTAAGTCCTCACATGGGGCAGTTATCTTTGATATTATCTTTGATTTTAAACTTAGTAATCACTAGCTATGAGTTACAGACAGCAGCAATGCCCATTTTGTGAAATGCAGTCTTATTGGCAATCATTTCCATCCTGGGATAGGGAGGGAAGAGCTGGAGAATAGCACTTTTCACACAGCCTCCAGAAAGGAGGTTTTTTGCTTTTGTTTCCTTGGAGGTAGAAGCAGGATTAGACATAACTATCCCAGTTAAAAGTGCTTTATGGGAATTGTAGTTCAAGAGCCTCCAACTCACGTTTCCTTGAAGCAGGCTACAGATGGAACCTGTAAGACTTGTGACCTGTCTGAAAATAGAAGTTCTAGTTGCTGTCAAGATGTAGCCCATCCTGAGGTGCTGCAATGAGTGCAACAGGCTCTTCAACTCAAGTTTCCATGAGGTAGGTGAGCAATAAAGTGAGACACAGTTTGGTTTGGCTTTGTGTTCTTCTGCCTGAGGACATCATTGAGGATAACCTTTTTTTAGGTGATTTGACTGTAAAGGAAATGAAGCTTTGACTAAGTTTGCCTTCTCAAAAAAAAAAAAAAAAAAAAAAGAAAAGAAAAAGAAAAAGATGTTTAATGGTTGTGCTTACATGCATGCAATGATTCCATCTGAAAGTACAATTATTTATATCATGTTCCCACCTAAGTGTCCTGTTTTCCCAGCTACTTTACAGATCCCCTCCAGATACTCCTACTAAATGTTCAATATCTTTGTCTGTGTGCCAAGCACCTGGTTTTCAGGTTCCTTTGAATATAGATTTCCAAAGGAAGGCTCTTTCTACTAAAGCACCAAAATAAACTACAGATTAAAGGCCTTAAAGCATTTACAAAAAACTGTGCAAAAAAATGTTACCATTTTGACACTTCAGATCAAAAATCACAGTGGGCATCTGGTGGGCTGTGTGCCCATCCTACTGAAACATTTTAAGGATCTGGTGAGTTAGGCTGGTGCTTAAACAGAAAGCAAAAATTGGAGTCAGATTATTTACACAAAATTCTTTTGGAATCTATCTTTACTATGCCCAAAAGCACACTACAAACTTCACAGCCACAAACAGAAGATGTCTCTGCCTCTGAGAGCTTGGTATGTAACTAAACATCTTGGTTCATGTGATCCCAGGAATTTACTTGAGGAGTGATGAGTGGAAGGGCTACATTTACTGTAATGCAGGGATACAATATGTCTTTCTGCATGTCTAAATTGACTTGCATCCAATTCTAACATTTTTTTTAGATTTCAGTTATTGAGGTAAGCCTCACTTCTGCCAGGTTGTATACAAGGGATGGCTTATTGAGAAGTTTAAAATGGGAAAAGATTATGTTCTGTTGAACTGGCAGATATCTATGGAAGGAGCAACCTGGACAGTTTGAGGGAAAAAAAAAACCCAATTAAACAGAAGACCCTCAAACTAATACAAAGTTGCTTTCGGAAGCCTAGCTTTGATTACCTTTATTAAAGATCTGAATATTTAAAAAATAATAAAAGAACAAGGTAAAACTGTAATTTATTCTGTAGATATGAACTTACTGGGGCACTGGGGATGCTCACGTGTTGGAAATGCTGGCATTTTCTGAATGCTGACAGGTGCAGGTTTAACAAAGACCTCCTGTAGTGTTAGAATACATCCCAAATGCTGCCATGCACCGTGTTGGTGTGAATGCCCTGTGACTGGATGACTTTGCCAGACGTCTGGAAGCATCACAGCCAACAGCACTGCTGTGACACTGCTCTGTGACAGGCTCACTTATACCACCTTGTGTCCTGTGGGGCAGCAGAGGCAGCAAGGAGTTGGGTTGATCGTGGTGAAGCCTCGTGATCTAGGCTGAAACTTCAGGGCTCAATTCTGAAATTTGAGTTGCTTCTCAGGACTGCAGATGTCTTTGGCTCACCACATCAGGTATGTGTATAAATTATACCATGAAAGCCTGTAATTATTCATTCTGGAGCTCCTAAGATGCTTTGATGTGCATGCATGAGATGGTGAAGGTACCCTAGCTGAGTGGGCAATATCCCTGAGAGGGCAGATACATGTATATAGCATGAATATAAATTCTCTTTGAGGTCTTACAGAGAAACGGGGCTTGCATACAGATCTGACAAACTATTTTGGGTTTCTGTAGGAGGATCTGAACAGCAGAGTGTACAGCAGAAAAAGGCTGTATATGGAGTGTCACTTTGAAAGTTGCAGGTAGAAAACTGCATGTGCTTTTACAAAGAATGAATCAAGCACCATTTTCTGTGTAGTAAAGACAGGCTGGGAAAGGTCATGGTACTGAGTGTGGTGTTTGTAGTGGCTTTGTTTGAAGGTGGAGATAAATGAATGGGACCTGAATTCCAGTGATTTGTCCTTGGTCTGAAGGGACTGGAATGGAGCCAGATCTGTGCCATACCCTACTCTCTGCCTATTGTGCTTTTCTTGTGTCTATAAATTGCTCACATGAGAGACGTGTATATTTATAACACAGATAAATCAAAATTTATTTATTTATTTATAGCCACAGGCTTATGGGCATGCTGTCAATTGGAGGATTCTGTGTGAAGGAGCACTTGTCAATATGTTTATTGTCTTCTAGATAATAACTACAGCAACCCCCCCATGAATGTTATTAGGTCATGTTAATTTTCTCTCTGTTCTCAGAGCTATGGAGTTTTAGTGATGTTTGTTGTTTTGTGGGTTGTTCTATTGGTTTTTTGGGATTTTTTTCCTTGTTCCTTTTAGTTATTTTTCTTGCAATGATTTCTGTCTCAGCTTCAGCTTGAAAGATCACAGCCTGGATGTAATAGCCAGATTCTTGTAATTAACTAACTGAGGAACTGAGTAATTCAAAACAAATAGCTTTCTAGAGAAATGGACCCTCCAGGATTCTTAATATTGTCGCTGGGAAGATCATATTGTTGTTGTCATTGTTTCTATAAGAGCAGATATTACTGGTTCCAACTGAGGCTTTCTTTTAGAGTTAGATCTTGTCCTCCAGAGCACCAAGAAACGTGAATGCATCACATTTTTTCATGTGTTTCTTTTCAATGGGAGTTTTGGTCCTGTTTATTGGCCTGTCCTCTTGAGCTTAGAGGCATAGTTTGCTTGTCAAAGCACACACGTAGTTGTGTACCCAACAACACCTTGAACTCGTTGAGGGGAGAGTAATTTATGGTGCAGTCTTGGACCAGCATGTTGAGCCAGCTCTGACCTGAGCCTAGATCAGTTCTATCCTGACTTGAAAGGAGTCTCCCTGTACCAGAGGACAGGTCTCAGCTGTGGTCTTCATCCTGCATTTTAAGTGGTCCCTTAGAAGGAGTGTGTAAAAGATAAGGACAAAGACTTTGTTTCACGGTTTTTCAGAAAGTCACACCTAAAGTGGAGCTGAATTATTAAAATGTGGATATAGATCTAATATCAATATCCACCTGAGGCGAACAAAGACTCTCTAACTTGTTAAGGTTAGAAAGTGTATGTTTATTCCAGCACTGGAGAACTGCAGGGATAGCTCCCAAATATACAGCTCTGGAGTCACAATGCAACACAGAACTTATTTATCTATAACAATAATACATATTTGAAATACAGATACATACTCATAGCATAGACGCCTCCCATTACCTGCTTTGTATGGAAATTAGCAAAAAATCATTGAGCCTGTGCAATTCTTGCAATGGAATTGGGTCAGTGGGTTACTTTTGAGGAAGTAATACTTGTCTTCCTCACTTTGACCTTCTTGCCTCTCTGGTTTTTGACAATACATTTGATCTTGGAAAACTCCCAGCGCTCTCTTCCATTGCTTTTGAATAGGTTGCTTCTGGGTAGAATTTGTAACTGTCTAGGCTCTCCTCTGAATTTTTTTTCTAAGATTATTAATTGCCCATCTAAACACAGTTGAATAAATATCAAGTAATCAATGCCTATCCTGCACTTAATCATTAGTTTCTTTCCAGCTGAGTTCTGCATCTTTTTATTATAGTAGATTTCTACAAAACCAACTTTTATCCAAAATATCTAAATTGAAGTGTGCAAAATAAAACCCTATGTTTCAGAGCTCTGATGTAGATGCAGCATTTCTGACGAGCTGTGACAGGGAAACATTGTGTGCAACCTGAGTTTTCCAAGTTCTGGAACCATCTTCACCAGAAGCTTTGATTTGTTGTAGTCCAGAGATAACAAACATGTATTTCAGGCCCCTCCTTTATCACATAGAAGAGTTGGAGAGCACTGTCTCCACTGTAATATTCTACCTCTGTAAGACACTAAATTTAACAAGGGCAAGGGAGAAAATAGAAGGCAAAATTAAAACTATTTTTATTGCTGCTCAGAGACATGAAGCAAGCTAGTGGTGGAGTAGGATTAAAATATGATTCACTGGCAATTCTCTTCAATATTAAGAGTCATGGGCCACGTGTTTTTCTTAAAATGGTTTTGATATTTATGTATATTCTTTGAATTCATTTGGTTTTATCCTAAACTGTACATTGTGTAGAGTCCCTATAGCTTTTATTGAGCAATAATTCTTTGTGATTAGCTCATTAAATAAAATACCGTGGTTTGAATGGCATAGGGATACATACTTACACTTTCTGGAAAATGTTCTCAAATTTTATATGCTGTTACTTCAAAATTTTTCCATTTTTTTTGCGAACACTTACCCTCTAAAAATTTATTTCCTAGGTCTTGTGGGGAGGCAGGAAGTGGTGGGAAAACATGCCAAAGACCCTTCACTGAAAATTGGTAGGGATATTTGTAGAGCGAACTGTTGCTCAAGTATAACTCAGCCTTCTCTAAGGTTTTAAAATTGGAAGCAGGGGAAAAAATTACTTACTTGTGTTATTTACATTTAAGAGGGTTATTGTGCCTTCCTCCCAAGTCCCTCTGGGCTGGCTCCCAAACTGCTTGAAATCTTTTAGGGGCTGTGCAGTGATAGTGCTCCCAATGGAAAAGGGAAGACACTGAATGAGTCTGTGTTAGCAGTGTAAAGGGACAGAAAACAAGGATATTTTTGCCAATATATGCATCTATGGATCATGCTTTTAAAAGAACTTATTTTGTGATTACTTTTTTAAAAACTGTGTATTTTCTTCCTCTCATCACTTGAAGAGCTTTACATGCTCTTTACTTAATAGGAAGTCAGGATAACTTACCTAAATACTTTGGGGATATGTGTATGCTTATTTAAGCATAAATTCTGGATTACAGTAGTGAAAGAATTAGCTGCAAAGTGAGTAGTTATTTACAAATGTGATGCTGCAGGTGCCAATAGCTGAGGTTGCAGAAAATTAACCAGTGGGGCAAGAGTGGGTCAGCACTAATTTCAGGATATTTTTCATTGCTTACTATTTTGAGCATTTGGACTTCTTGTATGGGAAGAAAAGTCAGCTTCCAAATAAAAACGGGAAGGCAAAAAAAAAATCACTTTTAGATGACAAATTATCTGAGACAGCATAGATTTTTCTAGAACAAAATACAAGCAGTGCAGTCCTGCCTTTCAGTTCAGCAAGGTCACCCAAACACCTAAAAATAAAGGAATAGAATCTTGAGTAAACAGCAGCCTTAATGATGGTAGAAAGAAAAGAAATTATTTCTTCTTTGAAACAATAGTCCAAATTTCACCAAGCTAGAAAGCCAGGTAAATAAGATGCATTTAATTCTAATTTGTCATACATTGCCTCTCTTTAAATTTAAAAGCAAGATAAGCTACAAAGTATTTTAAAGATAATGAGAGGATTTTAATTTTGTTAGGAAAAATATCATTCTGTAATGTCTGCAGATGACTAATTATGTTGTGTTCCTGGAGGAACAGAGTTACTCGTCTGCTTTGAAATTGGAAAGATAATAAAGCCATTTAATGTTGTAAAACTTAAATTCTGAACAATATCTTTACCTACAATTGCTTCAAAGTTATAGAAGCCTCAAGCTAGACATGTACAAGCAGTTCCAGATTTTGTAGTGATTTTTGTTGTGCGTTAAAGAAACAAAAAATCCAAAAGAAACAAACAAACAAAAAACTCCATAACAAAACACCTTTTCCACACAATTACACCTGTGAAACATCACCCTTGAGATGTAACGCAGACGATTTATTTCTCTGCCATTTGTTCCCTGCATTAATCTTCAGATCTTTTAATAAAGGTGGGGAACAAAGGGTCAGGATGACTCCAAGAAATGGTAATGGGATACACAGAGCTCTTCACATATAGGTCAGTAGATCAAGTCCAGCCAGGATGAATGTTGCCTCAAACCTTTTCCATCCTGTTATTACTCCGCAGCTCTAAGGAATATAAGCTCAGGAATGTTTCTGCTTTCTAGTAAACTGGTGACTGGTGCTGGGAAAAGCTACTGCCTCTCTGATCCAGGTCAGTGGTGAGGGCAGGGGTGTGGGATTTCACTCCGTGTCCAGCTGCTCTGACAAGAGGCTGAAACACGTGGATGAGAGCAGCAGTGAAACTTGTTTTACTGCTGCCTCAGCTGCAGTGTTTTCCTTCTTGATCTATGAAAGATGCTAGCTCAGCCCCCTCAGCTCAGTAGTAACATGGTGGAGAAGAGGAGAAATATAAATAGCAGTGGAATGTGTCTAGATCCCAACTGACAGAAAAAAAAAAAAAGTATGAAATTAAATGAGATATCTCTAGCACAAACATAGACCTGTGAGTAGGTGTAGCCTCTGAGAGTAGGATAGCAAAATCAGTGTAGACTTAAGTTCCTGTGTAATCTTCAAGACTTGAGAAATGTATAGAGCCTGTTAGAATCTCCTTTAGAGAAATTATATTAACAAAGGACTGTCTGGTCTTTTGTAAGCTCTGACTCAAATGAAGTAATGCACATCGCTTTCAGCTGTGATAACTGAATATCTAATACTTGGTTTATAAATGGTTGGAAGATGTGGGCTTTTGTTTATGTGTTCAGAGTGGTATATGTCTCCCCACAGTATTTAAGGACAAAATTATATTCTATATCTATTGAATAAAAGAATTCAAGAACAAATATAAGAATAGGAAAAGGACCAGCCATATCAATAAACAAAATTGATAGTTTTACATGTTCTTATAATACGGATTTCATACCGTATCCTGCAAAACACTTGTCATGTTCTTCCTGGACTTTTTCCTTTTAGAAATGGGTAACTGTATATCAACTGCCTCTCATCAGGCACTAAACACCCTGTAGCTCCATTTCTGTCTGCTACAGTAAGGGCTGTCCCATTTTGATTTCTCTGTTGCTGTCTCTCATCTCTCACTAAAACCAGCATAGTTATACAAATGTAAACAATCCAGGCTCAGGGGTGGCATACTTGTGTTTTATTTGTCTCTATCTGTAGAATACTTTAAATGAAACATTCTTCTGCATGTGTTAACAAAGAAACCAAAACAAACTTGGTATGTCTAAAACTCCAAGGAATTCAGAACTGAATGTGAATTTTATGTTAAAAGACCAGAAGCAACTCTTTAAACTTTCTGATGCTTGCAAAATTATACAGTAATTGAATTACAAAAAGCATTTGTAGGAGTTTTTTTCTCCTCTCTACATTACATGTGCATGGCTGTGCCAAATTAAAGTTTATCTGGTGCAGTATTCCGTCTCAAAAGAGCTGAAGGTGGGTGCTTTTGGGGAAGAATATAGGGAAAGGTTTGGTGAATGATATTCCCTCTGAGCCACAAGTCAAGGACTTCCTGAGTCAGAGGTAGTTCCTGTCTATTTAACAACACTTAATGCATTTTT
Source organism: Rhipidura dahli (assembly GCA_013399225.1). Lineage (NCBI taxonomy): Eukaryota > Metazoa > Chordata > Aves > Passeriformes > Rhipiduridae > Rhipidura > Rhipidura dahli. Next base: position 158,793 of record VXAC01005357.1, on the reverse strand, counting down.
CTTCCTTGGTCTTGTCTAGATTTTTTGTTTTTCTTTTTTTGGAGGCCATGGAAGCTTTTAATGCATTCCAGAATCCTGTGGGATGATGCATCACGATAAAACCACAACCTGAGTGTAAAACCTGCGACAGCCCCCAGCCGTGAGCTGCCTCACCTTGTGCGGTGCTGGGCGAGGCAGAGAAGAGTTCATATGGGCTCAGCTTCCTGTGTTTCCCTTCCTGTGCAATGGGGTGTGGACACACCTCAAAAACACCTTGCAAATGTTTGCTCTTCTTGCCTTTTCTCTGTACTGAGGACAGGACTTTGCTCTTCTGATTCTGATTTTTCAGGTTGTAACAAAATTGAGCCATGTCATTAAGCTTTTTTAAGTGGTTATTTTAAGCAGGACACAAACAACCCAAAGCCTGTTATCTAGGATTCCCTAAAGGCCTTATTTAGTGGAAGGGTTGCATGTACCTATTTCTGCCTAAAGTTGTGGCCCTATGATTTTGAAAATGTCTTTCATGAAAAATTGCAACCTTTTTTTAGATGCCTGAAAGTGACTGTAAGAGATTTTAGATAGAACAGGTTTGAGAAAATGCCTCTTAGGGTGGTTGATCATTGTTTTTCTGGTATATCTGGTACCTGAGGGAAGGAATCTGTTCTGACAAATGCATTTCCACTGCAGAATTACCTCTGGCCAGGGAAGGTTGAACAACAATTCCAGTGACTATAAAATAATTGGTAGGTCCCCTATTACTGGTAACAATACCAAAGTTATCTGTGTATTTGGCTGTGTACTTCCAGCTAGTCTTCCCCTTGAAAGAGGCATTTTTACCTTGATGATTTCTAGCAAAGCCCAGCAGGCCCCCTCAGCCCTCAAGGCAGGTCCCACTGGTGGTCAAGCGGTAACGAGATTTCAGCGGTGAGGATTGACTCTCCTTATCTCAGCTGCCAAGCCTGCTCCCTGCAGCCATGGCTCTGCTTCCCTCAGGAGCAGGGAATCAGCATTCAGACACACATCCTGGAAAACTCAGCTGTGCACGGAACTGGGGACACCCCCTTACTGCAGATACTGCTGGTTCCTCCTGCAGCATGCACTCCCTTCACCAGCAAGGATCCTGGAGTACGCCTGCCTGCAGGGAAGGAGCTATTGGAGCTTGGTTTGGATTGTCCTTGCAGTGGCAAGGACTTGCCATCTGTTTAGTGTTTATTCTGCTCGTGGATTTTCAGTCTCAGTGTTAAGGTTGCTAATGATTGATTAATGCAGCTCAGTATGGACAGAGCACACCAGGCAGTTACAAACTAATTGCAAGAATTTCTCTGATGCTGCCTTTCACAAAATGTACTGTCTGGGGCACAGATGAACAGCAGCAGCTCTATTTCTATTCTTGACCCTAAGCTAATTAGGACAGATCCTGCTCCCTTTCATCCACTGGGTTGAAAAAGAGAATTTAGAAAAGGTTATTGAAGGAATAGTTTTGCCTGATGCCATGGTTTGGTTGGTTTGGGTGTTTTTTTTTTACTGTTTTGTTTGGTTTATTTTTTTTAAGAAAAGCATGTTATGGGGCTTTCTGTAAATTCACTGCTGTCTGTAGCCATTAGGGATTAATCAGTGGTGTGAGAGCCTGTGTACAGGAATAAATTATGCTTGACAGAGTGCATGTGCATGCTAGAGTTTTCTTCTGAGGCTGGTTTGGTTCTGGGTTTTGTTGTTTATTGTGGGGTTCGGTTTTGGGGCTTTTGTTGTTGTTGTTGTTGTGCTGGCTTTTTTGGTTTGGTTTGGTTTGGGTTTTTTCCTGTGGGTTTTTGAGTTTTTTTAAAGGAGAATAAGGTGGGGTGGTCAGAAGCCCTGTGCCTTGTCTACCATGTTCCTTAGTGCAATGTGCAGCTGGTTGCAAACCATCAATGTATGCTTACCATAACAGCTGGCTGATTTCTAAGTCAGGAAAACATGAAGACATAGAAGAAAGAATAAAAAAAATGGAAGTGGAACTCAGGCTGCACAGCTTTCCATGAGGATATTCTGGAAGAAAGGGTCAGTTCTACCTGTACAGGTGGCAGAAGTTCCTTCCCTTCACATTTTTCTGCTATATGTTGCTGTTATACATGTGGATTGTGCATCTTTTTCACAACATCAATTCCAACACATTGTTCAGATTGTGCAGAGGCAGCCTTCAATAATGCATTGACATAATAATGACCATGGCCTCCTGTTAGAGTCTATTCCTAATGATCAACACGAAAGTCTTCTGCATCCTGGCCACAAAAACAAAACAAAAATATTTAGAAAATCACAAGCAGAGGCAAGATTTTGCTGTTCTGTTATCAGCAAATCTGACTAGAAAAATTCTTAGCAAATAGAAGTCAATTTGCTCTTACAACTGTATGCATTCATTTATCAGAACCACTCTGTGTTTGCTCCATGAACATCTGGAAGGAAGATAAGGGTGGGTGTGGGGAGGAACTCTTTCAAAGGAAACAATCAGCGCTAGAACAGAAATCAGAGCTTTTGCATTTAAAGCAGCTTTTCTCTGAAACTGAGGACCAGTGTGATTCCAGGCTTCTCAGATTCCAATGTTAACACATCTCTTTAGGTTTTGATGACCGTTAACATAAATATTAATGACAATTTCACTAAAACTTGATTTAATATGACAGTGGATTATTCTTTTTATTTGCTCTCTTGTGCTGACATTCCCTGTTGAACAGATGCAACTTCATGCAAAATTGCCATGTATGACAACTATGTTATTACATGCATTGAAAATCAAAACATTTTGCAGATTACAGGCATTTGTACAGAACAAGATTAAGGTGTACTCACATTTGGTGTAACAAGTATGGATTATGCTGCAGAACATGGTGAGAGTCACAGGGGAAAAACTGGAGGACAAAGCTGAAGGACAGCCAGTATGACAGCAGAAGACTGCTGTCTATTTAGTAAAACATTTTTCCTTTTCTCCCTCTCCTTTTTTAGTGTTTATTTCTTGTCCTCAAATGTCTCTGTCATGACAAGAATAAAATTAATATCCAGCTATGTGCTTAATACTTGACTCACGGTATGTTTTTATGTTATGAATCTTGTTTGTGTTTATGTAGCACTTGTTGATGGGCGAGCTAATATTCTTCACTTTCTCTAATAGCTTTACTGTAAATGAGTCCTTTACAGAAAACACATAAATACTATGATTCCCAGCATTATGATGTCATAACACCTATAAATACTCAAAGTACAGAAATGCATCCTTCTAAATGGAGAGTTTATAGTCCTCTTGTGGATACCTTCCAGCCCGAGGATGAGCAGCTCATAACTCTTTTTTGACAGAATAAATAGGAAATCCATGATTCCTATCAAGTTCTGTAGAGAGACCCAGACACCCAGATCCATATGCCACGCTTTGCCTTGTACATGTTTGAAGCACTTGCAGACTTAATTGCAATGCCCCGGGGAATCTTCAAGACTACTGTTGGCAGATACAAGTGATATTAACAAGACAAATATGTCTCAGTGTATTTACCAGGTGATTACTGCTGTTTCAAAAGCAGTAAATTATTGTATTTATTCATCTGTGATGCTTCCATGGGAACAAAAAGCAAGCCGTATTTTTTTTTTTTTATTTATTCATTTTTTTCTATTTGAGGGCTGGTTAAGGATAGGGAAGTGGGAAGAAAGAAGAGGGTTTGCATGGTGCTGTGGCAGCAGACAGGTAGTATAGTTTACTATTACCTACGTTTCAACAGCAACATTTCCAATCACAAGGTTTTCACTCTGAGTATGCAAGTGATTTGTAATGCCATATCCCCTACGTGCTGGCATATGTAGGCTCCAAATGTTTCATCTGTGTCTCGGCATTCTGTTTCTTAAATCACTGCAATATGTTGAGCAAGCAAAGAACTTATCGTATAACTTGATTTAGCATGTGTTTGTTTATGTTTACAAAATGTTAAATATCCTGTCTCCCTTTTCTCATCTGCACTTCTTGTTCTCCCTGTCTCTTCTCCAAGACATTATTAACCAACACTTAAATTCTGTGTCCCTGTGTGTTCTGACTTTAGTAGTAGTATTTGGCATAAGGTAACTACATCAGCCATACATATTCAGCATAAAATCTTCAACCTAAAACTCTTCCTGAGAATGAAAGAATATATTTCCCCTTTCCCCTCCAACTAACCTTGTTAGGGCTGAGTCAGCTCATGCTTTTTAAACCTAAGCTTCATTTGAGGATGAGCAGACAGTCATACATGGAGGCTGTGTGGTAATGTGGCCACTGATGTACTAATTCTGCTTTTTCTTTCTTTCTCTCTCAGATGGGAAATCCCCTAAAAGGTGTATATAATTTTGAAACCTTTTTATAGAATCTGAGAACTTATGGCAGTGAGCTTCTAGTTTTCCCCGTTATGTACAAAACTGATATATGAACAAAACTGATATAACAGAATCAAATCCATACTTCTTAGGAAATTCCAGAGTTAAATTTTAAAAATTAATTAGATGTCTTTGCACAATATATTGCAAGGTAGGTGGGATTGTAGAAAGTGTTTAGTTTTTTGCCTATGAAGCCCCACCCTGTTTGCCACATATGCAGTGCTTGCTTGATGAGCAGCTGCTTTGCTTTTCCCCATCCTTCAGTAGAGGTGTCTAAACCCCACCTGTTAAATGCTATTTAAAATGCTCTTGGGAGTTGGCACTATTGGTTTTAGTATCTGCCCCCAAATATACGCTTATTTTCAGAAAAATGTTGTGAACTGAGGTGCAAGGTCTTGCAGCTGGACCAGGTCAAGCCCAAGCACGAATAACAGTCTGAGAAAAGAATGGATTGAGAGCAGCCCTGAGGAGAAGGACTTAGGGCTGCTGGTGGACAAGGAGCTCAACATGTGCCCTTGCAGCCCAGAAAGCCAGACGTATCCTGGGCTGCATCCAAAGCAGCATAGCCAACAGTTCCATGGAATTGAATCTTCCCCTCTGCTCTGCTGTCTGAGACCCCCACCTGGAGTGCTGCATCCAGCTCTGGTGTCTCCAGTATAAGGACAGGGACTTGGAAGGAGTCCAGAGCAGGGCCACAAATAATATTGGAAGGCTGGAGCACCTCTCCTGTGAAAGCAGACTGAGAGAGCTGGGGCTGCTCAGGACAAGACAAGGCTCTGGGTGACTTTATAGCACCTTTAGTACCTAAAGGGGCCTATAAGAAAACTGGAAAGGGAGTTTTAACATGGGCATGGAGTGACAGAAAAAGGAATAATGGCTTCAAAGTGGAAGAAGAGAAGTTTGGATTAGATTAGATACATGGAAGGAAGTCTTTACTGTGACAGTGGTGAGACACTGCAACAGGTTGCCCAGAGAAGTTGTGGATGCCCCATTCTTGGAAGAATACCTAGGCCAAGTTGGATTGGGACCAGTCTGGTCCAGTGGAAGGTGTCCCTACTCATGGCAAGGGGTTTGGAATGAGATGATCTTTGAGGGGCCTTCCAAGCCCAGCCATTTTATGATTCTATGGTGCTGTAAATGTATGAGATTACCTCCTTTGTGTGTCTGTTTGGAAATGCCTAAGGAATTTGGGTGGTATTTTCTTTTTAGCATACTTAGCATTAGTCAACACTATACATGGACAACGTGTTTATAACACTTACACTCATGGTTCTCACTGAGCAGCTCCCAGAGCACAAGAGCAATTCCCAGCTGCACTTATGAGGTCTCAGCATTTCTGCAAATCATTTTTCAAGACAAACAAGAAAATGGGGAACACATTATAAGAAACGAACAGCAAAACACTCAATTAATTAATTAACCTGCCCTGCAAGAGATAGGACCATTATCTCTAACAGAGTGAGAGCAAATATTGTTTTTATTTTTTCCTCCATAAATTTTTTTCTTCTCTTTCCCCCCATCTATTCTGGTCACTGAAGAATAGGGAAACTCCAGGAAAATTTCATACTAAATATGGAGTGGTGGGAGCTCATTGAGAGACCTGGCCTCTGCTTCTCATCATATTTGTGATTCTTGGGTATGATTGACAATACCCTTTTTCTGCACATTACTTGTTGGTAATTTGTTGCTGTTTTGCTGATGTGCTAGTTCATTTCCCTTCTTAATCTTTTTACCCCCCTGTTAGCCTTACTTGTTTTCCTTGTTCAGCCTGTTCCTGCTCTGGCTGCCTGTTTATCTCTGGCACAGCTGCAATTATAGAAAGAACATCTTTTTTAGTTCTCTGGAAAATTTCTACACAACTATACAGCATTTTCAGCTGTTTCAAGACTCCTATTAGTCAAGAGAATGTTAGGAATAAAGGTCTTACAGGACTACTGCAGACTGTAATTGCAAGAAGAAAGATCAACACAGAACTTGTTTCAGTGCCAGTGTCAGGATGCCTGTGTTTGATACTGGATTTCCAAATACTTCTGCTTATTTTTACACTTCTGCTCCCTGGGCATGCCTGCTTTGAGAAGGAAAGAAGCTGGAAGAATTTTTTTTAATATTCCCTTTTATGGCAATGGTCAAGACTTTAGATTTCTGTGTAAACAAATATAGCATTAGGTGAATGCTGCTGGAAAACCACAGTGTGTTTATTGTTTAGTATAAAAAATATTCTGATGGTGTGATTGGTAGGAAGCTCAAGAAGGGATAAAAGGTGTTAGAGAGTGTTATCTCCCATGGTAATGTTTTGGAGATATCTGCCCGTGGTAAGATCAAGCCCTTTCTAAAGACAGAGAATTTATGACACAAAAATATTTTCAGGAGCCTTGGGGATAAACGGTTTCTGTCAGAGATGATTTAGCAGAATCCGGAGGGGAAGTGATTCCATTTGATGCATCATAATCATCATCCCAGACACCCCCTTAATTTCTCTGTGGAATTCTAACAGGAACGCCTCACTGCCAGCTCTTCCCACAGACACCCAGCTGAAACACTGTGCAGGGCTGCCTGCTTACTGCAGTGCAAATCTACATCTGCCTTGGAACCACACAGAGATGCCTGACAGCAGATGGGCTTAAATGGGACTTGCATGGGGTTATCTGGTGAAACAGTCACGTCTTTCTCTTCTTATGGCTACTTTCTGGCAAATTTAAAGAAAGAGTAAAAGCTACAAAAGGGTAGATAAAAAGTGTGAAACTGCTCAGATTACTTTTTCCTGATAACCACCTGATATTTTCTACCTTTTCTAAGATAACTGTAGTTAACTAGAAAATGCCAAATACAGGATTTTCAATGTCTTTCCTATAACCACTGAATTTCTGCCATGCAGAACCCATTCTGTATAGCTGTTATCATCCAGTGGTCATGCTTTTACCATCTGTCACTGAAACATCAAGTTAATTGTCAGATATAACTTAGACTCATAGCTCTGCATCTGCCCATTTTGAAGACCTCCATCTTTTATACTTCTTTGCATCCATTGTCTGTGTATCTTGGAAGTCACACACTTCCACTTGAACAGACACTTTACAATAGCCTGGTAAAAAACTGCAAAAGTGCATAACCTTGACTGTGTAAGGCACTCTGTAGGGGATCTGCAACCAGGAGAAACACGTGGAAATGAAAGAAACTGTGTCTGCAGACATAACCTCAACTACAATTCTTTTTAAAAAGTGGATTTCTGATTTCCAAAATCGTCTTGTTTGGGGTAGGGTTTTTTCCCCCCATGTGTCATTTCTACTGTGATGATATTCTTGTAAATACTGTTTCTGTATTACCACCAGCATGTTTTAGCACACTGTAATAGTGCCTTTAATATTGAAAACTTCCCTAAGTTTTACATCTCTTGCCCTCTGATCCAGCTGAAGGGAAGGAACTGCCTTCCCTTACATTTGGCAAGTATTTACCCTGTGCTGTCTCACAAAACTAAGTGGAGACATTGGGAATCTTGATTTTCAGCATTAACGACACTACCTGCTCCTGACCTGGTTATTAGCCTGACACCCAATTCTTACAGGAACATCTTTTCTGCTTCCTCTGGCTGTGTAGGGATCAACAGACTGAGACTGATGTGCTTGTGGCTGTGCCACAGAGCTGGTAAGATCACTGCATCTGAGTGCTTGTGAAAGGAGAGGTGAAGAACTGGGGTGATGCAGCAATGAGATGCAGCATTATGAAGCCTATGAGTATCTGCTACAGCAATTCTTAGAGCCCTGGGACCAACTTAGGCCACTCCTGAAATGTTTGTGTGAGCAGTAGGATGGGACTCCTTTTATCTAGTTGTGGTTGTTTTGGACAGGGAGCTAAGCCACACTGTGCAGTTGCAGGTGTTTGTGTATAAGATGTAAAAAGAAATGTATGACTGTACTGCTATGCCTTTTTTCAGATTTTTTGACTCGGTGGCCACCTGTCTGTGGTGTTGGAAGTTCAGATTTTCTCTGGTTTTATTAAGAAGAGGGAGATAATTCTAACCATATAATTGATGGCATTGTATGCTCACTTTATATATACAGTTCCCATATATCTGGGCCTCTGATAAACCTGGAGTCTGTATTTAAAACTTACCACTTCCACTGCAGTCAGACATAGCATGTTATGTGCTTTGGAGAAAGTGCAAGTTAAAGGTCTTAGGTTACTGTCAGATGATTTGAAAATATTCCATTCCTTCCACTGAAAGAAGATTGTGAAATAGCTCATGGAAGCTTTTACTTAAGCATTTAAAGATTTATCATCCTGTTTATTATGCATGGTTAAAACCTTCTTTCCTTTTGTGAAGATCATTCCTAAATGGGTTTCGTATTATGTAATATTTTGCACAACCTTATTTTATTCTGCTTCACTGATATGAGTAGTTCTCTGAATTAAACCTAGATAACACTAGGTTTTTATGGAATAAACACTGCTTTCAAATAGGAAAGGAAGAATAATTGAAAGAGATATTCACTGACATTTTCATATCAAAGTAATGCTTTGTGACTGTGCCAGCAAATATTATTTTCCAGCTTTGTCAAACAACGCCTTTAATGTAGCAGTGAACTAACTATTAATCCGAGGCCGATAACCACAGTCTTGTTTTTCTTGTCTCTGCCCCTGGTGAGTCCAGTCAAGTTTCCTTGGCCCCACACAGCCCTGTTGAAAGAACATGTGTTTTTTGAGGTCTTATCAGCTTGCAACCTGGCAGAAAGTAGCTGCACTTATCTGTGCTTTGCAGTGGCTCCACGCAGCAGCACATTGTGGTGTTGGGTGTTTTCAGGATGTCTACTTTGGCATCTATCTGCAGTTGTTGGCACTACATAGTAGCAAGCCCTCTCTTTCTGCTCTTCCTCTTTTGTCTGATTTTCTGGTTTTCTTGCTCAGGTGACTGCAGCAGGTCTTAGATAGCTTTGCTCTTCTTGCACAGACCCTGCTGTAGAGAGATGGTTTGGGCCTCTATTCTGCATCTGCACTTCTGCCTATCCTGTGAGTCTGTGCGTTGCCATAAAACTGCAGTTTCACCTCCTCAGATTTTTAAATTTTTTTCTTTTAAATCCAGTATTCTATTTTTTTTTCCCCTCAACAAACCTGTAGGTACAACTGTACTTACACAAATGAGCACAGACAGGGTACATTTCTATTTCCTCTCAAATCTCTCTGGCCTGTGCCCCAGGTCTTTTACTGCAATATTCTCTTTTCCTTTTCCAAACCTTTGTATAAAATGCCTGTCTTGAAAATATTATCTCAACTCTCATCACTGTTGGAAAGCTCCTACCATTTCTCACCTGTATGAACAGGATGCTGTTTCTAGACAGCTTTTGTCTCTCCCCCCTTCCTTTCATTGTTTCTTCCAACTTCATTCTCTGAAGTTCCATGTACAAACAGTTAGAAATAGAAAAATACCTTTTATTGACATAAAATATTGTTTCCTACAGTATTTTTTACTACTTCATTGAGTCTTGTTCTAAACACCTCATAAGATACCTTCCAGACACAATTCTGTCTAATTCATTTTGTTTTTTCCCTGATGTTCAGCCTCAATGGCCCATTTTTCTAAATGACTTCCCATTACTTACAGTTATGTGCTTTTAGACCATTCAAACACTGCTGCACTATCTCCTTTCTTTCTGCTCCTCCCATGCCTTTTCAAGTACTCCTGTTGGTGGTTTTATGCCTGATTCATTATGGCTGTGCCAATTTGCACATTGTTGGGGTAGAATTTGCCTCTGAGTTGGTAATTTGGTGCAGAGGCACAACAGAGCAAAACTACCATGCAGGTCTGGGCTTTTAAATTCTGAATACCTGTGTTCCTTTCTGTGTACCCACCCACTGCTCTGATTTTTTTTCCCTCCTGTATTCCAGTGAGTCCCCTGCCACTCTAATAGCAGGTTTTTTTTATTTTCCTCCCAGCTTCCTGCTTTAAGATACAAAATGGATTGCACAGAGCTTCCAATTTCTTTTGGCCACAAACCTGCTTATTTTAAAAGTAGACTAATCTCAACAATTTACCAGTAACCTTCAGTCTACAGAGTTAGCATAATTGCTTCTAAATATATTTAGAACAAAACCTAAAATCCTGCCTAAATGACAGTCTAAAATATTCCAGCTGAGTGATAAGCAGATTTGTCTTAAGAACTGTTAGCATTTATTCTTTCAATGTTTTCTGTCTTCAGATTTTTATCAGTTTAAATAACTACATTCTTAATGTTCATGTAGTAGCAAGCAGAATTTGGCTTCTACTCCATCTTTCATATTCTCTCTTTTAAATTAATTTATTTATGTGCATATCTAATCTAAAAGCAAAGTCATCAATCACAGACCATTAGAGCCTTTGAAACTTTTAAAATTATAATGACATCAAATATGAAACTAGAAAACATTATGTCCCAAGTGTAACTGCTTTCTTGATCTGTACCAAGGTATTACATAGTCTTGTCTCAAACGATGGGGCAGAGAGACAATTTGTTAAGATAGATACCAGTGGAAATAGAGGGGTTTTGAATAATTTCCCAATTGGACCTAAGAATCACTGCAGTCCCTGGTATTTTATAAACCTTTACTGCTCCTGTGGATCCCTTATGTTTAGAAATGAAGGACAAGGTGTGGATATTGTGGCAGTAGACTGGCTGATAAAGGAAGAAAAGAAAACTGTTACCTTCCACTCATATTTGCTTTCTTGGTAAATTTGAGTGATAACCTGTGTCAAAGCAGCCTCTCAACCTCAGCATAATTAAATTGATGCAGGCATTATGGCAGAGTAATGTGCAGATGTAAAAGATGTTTGCAAGTCTTTTGGCCACTCAAAGTTCGCAGGAAGAAGTATCATTAGTGGCCATGGAATATTCTTCTCTTGATTGTAGTAGTATGCTGCATCTTAATATGTCATATCATCATATCATATCATACCACATAATATCCTCTTAAATTACATTGTACCAAAGCATAAACACACAGGGATCTCTTTTATTAGCATGTGACTTTTGGTAATGTGCTACCCTTTTTTCGTATGTTTAGAATAATTTTGTGCAAGGGTGAGTTGTTTTTGATATTAGGTGGGTTTTTTGGGCAGGGTTGGGTTTTGGTTGTCAGTTTTTTCCCTTCCCCTGTTTGGAAAGTACCAGGAAATTGCCTCTGTTGTTGGCAAGAAATGAGAAAGAGAGAGGTGGTGGTTTATGATGCATCCAGACTTCTGTCTTTCACCTGTACATGTAATAAGCCTGTGGCTGGGATGTTCTGTATGTAGCTATACAACACAGCTGCTGATGGCTGGCATTCTCCTGCCTTGATACTTCAGAGCTTGAGGTTCTTACTTTTGTTCACAAAATAACACTAAGAAAGGTCTGAGTAAACTTGATGGAATGGTGTATAATGGTTTTAACATACTGAGTGTGTCATCCTTTGAGAAGAATCTCATGGCATTAAAAAAAAAAAATCTCTGACATGCTTAATAGGCTTGCAACTGGATAGCACTCAGAGAGTCAGTCAATCTCTTGCCTGCTTCTGTTGGAGTTGTGTTAATGTCTGCTTTGATCCCCTGGGAATTTTGGGGAGATACACTGGCCATGTACAACACATCCAGAGGTACTGAGAGCTGTATTTGTCCTGCTCCTTGTCTTTAAGAGGCAAAATTAAGATGAAAGCACAAAATACAGAACAACACTGTCTGCTGGTAAGGAAAATGTTAATGGTTATGAGAAGATGTCTTCAACTGGAGTGCGGCTATACCTGAACACGTTTACACTTTCAGTTTTTTCCAAGGAGAGGGAGGGGGAGTAAGTGCTGAGGGGTCCCAAGCAGAGCAGACAGCAGATATATTCTACATATAACAGGTCACAATTACTGGGGGTCTTCTGTGGAGATGTGTCTAAGGAGTTACAAAATCCTATCCACAGCTTGTCTTTGCTGATGGAAAAATCTCATTCCAGGCACTCCCTATGACCTTTGGTCAGCATATAAAGCTGCACAGGAAGGTTAAGAGAAACAGAGGCAGGCACCAGAAAGAGCTGAAAAATCTGCTTTCAAATGTGAATATTTAAATTTTGTGAAGCCAACAGTGTCACTTGATTTCATATCAGAATGGTGGGGGCACTTTAAAAGGGAAAGTCAACAATGCTGAAATGAGACGGGCTTAGAGTTCTTGTTTGCTGTGTTGGATATGGCATTGGTAGAAGCTACATGATGAGAATATGTATTAAACAAGTGAAATTGCATTTTTTGCTTCTCAAACCTTCTTCAGCTTTGGAAACCCTAGTAAATCAAAGACTAATACTGCAGGGAGAGCTGGTGATTAGCGTCACTTGCAAAGGAAATGTACCTAAATTAGTGTTATTAGCAAAAAAGGCATTATTCAACCTGAGAACAGATTAAGAGAAGCAAGTTACTAATGAAGTTACTTTCTGTACTAAAGGAGCCTGGTAAGACACTATCAAGCAGTGTCCAGAGCAAGGAGCACGTCTTTCCTCACAGCATGCACATCACTCAGCAGACAGACTGTGATAACCAATCCCTCTGTGGGAGACAACAGTATGGGACTTAAACAAGCCTTTCATAAACAGATTTTATTTTCAAAAGTATGATCCAGATCTACAGTGCTGAGAATCAGTCACTTCACTTAAGAGAAACTGAGCACTTTTATGCCAGTTCCAGGCTTGATACCATAAGAGTAAGTTATACTGACAATTTTTTGTTATTGTCAGTGTCTGTTTTTTGGGGTTTTTTTTTTTTTTTTAAGTTTCATTAAGAAATGCAAATAAGAAGAAAGGAAAATGTGGAAGTGGGAGCACTTCTGAAATGAATTTCTCTGTGATCCAGCACTAGGACATATGTAGAAACCATTCTCTGTAGCTCTTTTTGTGTTTGCAGGCACTAAATGTCAGCCTGTGTTGTTATCTGTATGAGCATTTTTAAGGATTAATGGAAAATTCTTGCTTCTCCCCCTTGCAGCTACAGAGTTAACAGATCAGAAGCATTCTTTGTGCCCCAAAATCTGACATCCAGAAGTTTCTGTGTTTGTACATATCAGTCTCAAGCAGATAGTGAGAGGTTCCAGTACAGCTGCGAGACCAGCTTTGGTCTCATTCACTACCAACACAGCATTATCTTTCTTGAGAAACCCTCAACTCAGTCCAGTTTGTAGGTAACTTTTCCTTTGTCACATCACTTGAATCTACACTTCATACATAGCAGACATTTAGAAAGTTCTGGTTATTCAGTTCTTCAAAGCTACCTGCTTTCAGAGACTGGAAAAAAGGACATTTCTGAACCACCAAATAGTCTGCCTGGTGGTTGCTGGGAGTGTTACTGAGGAGCTGCAGAACTGCAGGTTTCACTCCTAGATGCACATCAACAATGTCTTTAAGTAGCTGAGGTCACAGAGGATGTTTCTCTTTGTTTCCTGTTTTTGTTAGTTGTGTGCCTGTACATGGAACTTCACAAATGGACAGAGAAATCCAGCTTACAGACTTGACACATGTGGGAAGTGGTGTGCAGTAAAGCTTCCACTCACCAAGCTTGGAAAAATTTTTGTGAATCTAGAACCTAAAAGAGCACAAGCCTCTAAACAACACTGGATCTGCAGGATCCCTGGAAATTTCACAGAGAGGTGAGGAATCATTCAAAATTTTAGTTGTAGAGTGTATAGGAGCTAAATTTTATTAGTTATCTTTCAAATGAAGAAAGAAATTGGCATCTTCTCATTAGACATTAATGTAGACCCCTTCCTTATTTAGCCAGTTGTGCAAACCTGTGCAGTTTCACTGGGCTGCAGCAATAAATTCTTGTGTGTGCCCTTGAAAACTCAAGTTATTGCCAGCTGAGTCACAGGCTATAAATGTACTTGGTTAGCTTATTCTTCTTGGTGATTAAAAGTGGTTAGCTAGAAAATACTGAAACTTGCTGTAAGAGCAGTATTGGAAATTTTTGATTTTCTACCAATCTTCTGGTGTGTTCTGACTCATGTAAGTTTTGACTCACAGTTTTTTACTTGGCTTTTGAGTTTGGTTCTTTAAATTTTCTACCAAAATCCAGACTTTTGGCATAGATCTGTGCCAAATTTTGCAGCTCAAAATTTAATTCATATTTGGAAAATGCACCTGTGCTCACATTTTCAACACTGCCATCTGAGGTTTGTGATTGGCAAAAGCTGAAGGCATAAAAAACAGGACACTGTGACAAATTGTTTACCACTCAGTCCTTGAGTGTGGGGTGTCCCTGGCATGCAGAGCTGTGCAAACTGCCTCTCCCCTCACCTTGCTTCGAGCACAGATAACAAAGGAGAAAGGAGTAAGTGTGGAAAGTTTGCTCTACAAGAATATGGCGGGGCATAACTACTTAACTCTGAGTCAGTAAATATTCATGAGGAGCATACTGGGCATTTATAGGTTTCCCCCAGAGGCAAGTAGTGATTCACATAGTGATGTGCCAACAGTACAGAAATGTTCTTAGACCTCCTAGGAAAATACCACCTTTCCCAGACAGCTGCTTGGCACCAGTGTGTTCTGGGCACGATGCTTCTGCCAGCTGCCTCATCTGCAAGGCCAGCTATGCTCAGATTTCCCCTTTCTGGCAGATGAATAATGCAGTGTCTGCCATACAAGTACTCCATCCTGTGTCTTGGTACTGCTCTTTCATGGCCAAACACCTTCACTGGCTTTTGGGAACTTGTTTTAATTGTTCTACAGTAAAGAGTGTGTCAAATCAGTGTGTGATGTCCATTGTTTATAGTTAGCTTTAGAATTATCTAGAGGACTGTGAAACACAGAGTTTCAGATTGGGTGTTGTTCTCCTCTTTCACTCATTTCATATCAAGTGACTTTTTCCCACCCACCCTTAATTCTGACAGTGGCCAGAAAGATGTTAGAAAAGGACTTTCAACAGTTGAATAGCTAGCAGTAAGCTCTCCAGGTCCTTTGTCTTTCCCCTACTGCAGTCTCCTGTTTGCCTTTGCCTCCATTCACATCAGGGGTCTCCTAACAAAATGGATGGCATCTGTCCCACCCCCAGGAATGCCTGTCTCTCATTTAATATTACTTTAATTTGTGTTATGTTTCATTTACTCATCACACAGTGCACGAGAAGTATGGCAAATACCTCTGATAAAAGGAAGATGGAAAGAACCTCCTCTCTGTTGAGGTACATGTTTTGAATTATCTGCTGACAGACAGGAATGGTGCAACTCTGAGTCTGGTTGGGGAGGTTGAGGAGTGAGAGATGCTTAAAAACAACTTTTTGTATACTTTGTAGTACATGTATACTTTGAAGAAGCGAAATGTAAATGCCAACCCAAAGAACAAGGATCTTGTTCTGTTTGTTGTGCCAATCTGAACTTAACATTTTGTAGGGCTTTAAAAAACTGTGTTGTTCTGATATTAGCATAACATCTTTCACAACAGATAGATTTAACATGTAGCAGCTCTGAAGTTTGTGGGGTTTTTTTTTTGGTTGGTTGATGTTTTGGTTTTTGGGGTTTTTTTGTTTTGTTTTTGTGGGGTTTTTTTTCTTTTCAGTGATGTAATAAGGTATTATATGCCCTGTTGAAATTGTCTGGCTGCCTTGGTATGTCAGCTATTGCCACTGCCTCTCTCTCTTTTCTTTCTTCTTTTTCTTTTCCAGCCCCCAGAGTTCTTGTTTATGATAAGT